>CABFOW010005303.1:26691-44190 GCA_902141385.1 Timema californicum | reverse complement strand
GTTAGACGGCTAAGGAGTCACCTGTCTGTGAGGAATTAGCATGTCTGTCCACAGAGCCATGTGTCCAGGCGTCGATTCCCTGTACGACTGAAAATGCAACTATTATCATCAAAAAATGTATGACATAGCTGGTTGCTAACATAGACCCTATTTGATAAATTTCGACCCGAACAGATGGGCATGCTGTCTAAACGTCAAGCTCATCTAATACAGTTTGTCAGTGAAGGGAGTTTGGAGCTGAAATCCCCCATCAAACGTAGCAAGCATGAATTTTACTAATAATTGGTTACTTCTTATGCTCCACTTTCCCACAAATTCGGGTACATTTTATCAACATTCTACTTTACTCATAAATTTCCTATTAGTGTAAATAAATACATATTGTTCCGATCGGTAATAAGAAACGAGCAATTTTTTGCCTCTCTTAGAAATTAAACCGCTGTAGTTGATAACATAGACCTACACATACAATTTGTACAAAAGCTATATTTACGTGAACTTTCTAGACACACAGATTATATCAGCACGCGACTTACAAACTAACTTAGCTATAGAACAGTAAATTCATCACCAGTGAAAAGCAACCCCCACGCAACGATATATAGAAAGTTGAGCCCTGTACCCACAACTATTTTTTTGAGGCGGCCGTGAGTGGCTCGAATCCCGTAGGGTGTACTGCGGATGATTTTCCGCTCGCAAACGTGGGTACAATTACCATAGTTCAATTTTCTCGACTGGGTATACATTTATAATAATAATTTTTGTATACTTGCTTTGATGGTTGCATGGTCTAAGACGTCACTGACGGGAGGGGGGAGAGCAACGTTTGAGACCGTGTATCTAAGCTCGGACCGGAGAAACTCTGGAGCAATGGACGGACGTAAACCTACTATATTATTACTTGTTTAATCCTAGTCAATCCGAATATTATCTTGCCGTTTAAGGGACGATGTTGGAATCAACTCCCTGTAGGGTATACAGTTGGTGGAACTCCGGTCTTTGATGGTTGCATGGTCTAAGACGTCACTGACGGGAGGGGGGAGAGCGACGTTTGAGACCGTGTATCTAAGCTCGGACCGGAGAAACTCTGGAGCAATGGACGGACGTAAACCTACTAGATTATTACTTGTTTAATCCTAGTCAAGCCGTATATGGTCTTGCCGTTTAAGGGACGATGTTGGAATCAACTCCCTGTAGGGTATACAGTTGGTGGAACTCCGGGTGCATGTGACTTACGCGGTCACGAGGCAAGTTATGACAGGCGGGTTTTAATCCCTGCTGAAGTGTATGGTTACGCTCTTCCACCTTACTCCTCCCTGTTCAAATCTCAGTCAGGTGAACTAGGGTGTTTTCTACACTCCCTCCTTGCAACTGCCTGACATAAGAAATTTAAAAGTACTTCAGCTCTTTGTGTTTTGAGTACTATAATTTATACTGTTTAAGATGCCCAATGTTGGGTTGTAACCGGTTCGGAAACCTCTGAAACCCTAGCACAGAAGTCTGACACCCTAGACCGCCAGATCACCAATCTGTCCAATGAGGTTTTTTCATTCACCTCTGGTTTCCCACCGTCCCTCCACGCAGATGAAGGTACATTCAAGCGAGGAGGCCCTTGTCCTTTAATACCTAATATGATCTCGGCACTTATTTTTTTTATTACAGGCATAGGTAAGGTAGGGGTTTGATTCCGCGACAAGTTACTTGGGAAAATTGAGATACATTCGTTTTGGTACCCCCTAGACCACATCGCGCTCCCAAACTGTCCAACGAGTTTTATTCACCCTGGGTTTCCCACCCTCCCTCCACGCAGATGAAGGTACATTCAAGCGAGGAGGCCCTTGTCCTTTAACACCTAATATGGTTTCGGCACTTATTTTTATTACAGGCATAGGTAATTACGGGAAGGTCGGGGTTTGATTCCGCGACAAGTTACTCGGTTCTAATAACTTCCAGTTATACTGACAGAGATCAAAACCCGGTTTCCTTCCCATCTTTACAGTCTATTGCGCGAGTAGCACCTTAAACCATGTGGTCATTCTCAGGATTTGAACCCGTCACGGGTACGCACATGGTGTGTGTGTTATTTACAATTAGGCTCAGTGTTCTTTTACATTATTTATCTGAAATAAAATAAGCGTATTAAGAGTCTGTTCTAGATTTATTAAAGGGGGAGCAGTTGAGCATTGCATATGAACATACATGTCCAGTTTCAGCTAGATAATAATTTGTTATTAGAACCGATCACTCTCCCTCCAAGTGGATGTGTGTGTGTGAGAGAGCTGTCATAGACTTGGGCAGTGGAGCTTAAACATGTCCACTTTCAAGCGAAGTAAGAGCGAAACTGCCTTATAACGGGAATCGGTCTTGCTCGCTTGCTGTGCCTATTTTGAGCAGAGGTTATTGCCTGGTCCGTCCCCCCAGAAGGTAATGACTGGGGAGGGAGAAACCCCAGGATGAACAACCCCAGCTCCGGTGGGGAGGGAAGGGGGGGTGATTCATGGCAGCAAATCGACAATAATGATTGCTTCAGAGAGCTCCAGTGGAACAGCCCCGGCTCTGAGGGGGTGGGGTGGGGGAATTCCAGTGACAGAAAAGTGAAAGGGAGAAATCGTGAAACAAACAACCTTTTGTGCTCTCAGTCGATGTGTTGATGTAAATGAAAGAGGTTTACCCCCTCGTGTCACAAGGATGCACGCGTGCTATGAACCGTTTATCATATTCCAGTCACCGTCAACCATGTTCTTATAAACTACAACGTCCTAAAACTCCAACACCTCTATCCTACCAATTAATTAATTAATTAATTAATCAGCAAGAATCCACACCTGTCGATGTGCTGATGTAAATGAAAGAGGTTCACCCCCTCGTGTCACAAGGATGCACGCATGCTATGAACCGTTTATCATATTCCAGTCGCCATCAACCATGTTCTAATAAACTACAACGTCCTAAAACTCCAACACCTCTATCCTCCCAATTAATTAATTAATTAATCAGCAAGAATCCACACCAGTGCGGTCTAGCAATACTCGTTATAGCCCTCGGCCTCTATAGAGACAGGCTCTAAGCGATGAATAAAAACTCCAACACCTCTATCCTACCAATTAATTAATTAACAATAATTAATTAACATCTATTAATAATTAATCAGCAAGAACCAACATGTAGGAGTTGGTAGGCCAGGAAGGTGGTAGGGGAGGAAGAAGGGGAGGGGCTTAGGAGGGCCAGAGGGGGAGGGGCTTAGGAGGACCAGAGGGGAGGGGGAAAACCAACAGCCAATCAGAGAGCAGGAGGCGTGGTCACGTGACCAAATCCGGCCAATCAGAGTGCTGTACTAGGTTGCCGCTCCATCTACTTACTATAGAGAACATTTCTGACAAATTCTAGAAATAATCGCACTATTTTCGACGAAGAAGACACCGATTCCATAAGTGAGGCAAATAAGTCAATGTTATAGCTACCTCTTCGTGTCCAAGAAAAACAATTAAAAAATTTGAGACAAAAAAATGTACCCTTTATGGCAAATATTCAAAACATTGTACTGTACATCTTTTGTTTAGCTTTGAAGACTCTCATGGATAACGGGCAATGATGCAGTAAATAAATTAAACTTGGCCTAAATAAAACCCTGGATACACTAGAATAAAATAGTTAAGTAAACTTGGTAGCAACGGACAGTCAGAGTCCAACAAAGAACAACTTTCACTGTAAGATATTGATAATTTTAAATAATATGATGTGATGCGTAGTTTTTCTCAATTCAAACATGTTTTGGCTGATAAAAGACAATCTTTTAAATTTGAAACAATATGTGGGTTGTCATCCATTGTAATGATGGAATTTGGTGTAAAACTTTTTAAGTAATTAGTAATCACTAACAAAGGTATGGTTATATAGATATTTTAGATATTTTCAGATATTTACGTTGTTTTTATCTAGTTCTATTGTTTTATAAAAATATAAGTATATATTTTAATCAAATATTTTAACAATTTGAAGCCTATACAAATACATATTTCTAGGATTTTAATCAAATATAAATCTGAGCCCCAATGATAACAAACGTCCCTGATCTCGCATTTCTCAGTGAGCTTTGCGAAAGGTCCCACATGCGCAGTCCATAGCTCCCAACATAATTTTTGACTCCAGTCTTACTTAAGGAAACTCTTGTGCACATATGCTCCATTTTGAGATTGAAACTTCTCACTATTTTCTCTTTTCTGGATCCCAAACACGATACGCCTTCGAATTTGTGGAATATCCCACAAAAATACCGGCTTTGGATCTTGGATCAAACATTTATTTATTCAGAGCCTTAATCAGAATTTAAGCTTTGCGTTCAAAAGCCCTAAAGACCTCCGGTATGATGACAGGTCAATGGGTATCTGCTCGAACATATAATTGTCCAAAGGTATTGAGAATGTGCTAAGTTTGGTGCTTGGATTATCCAGGACGATGAGCCAAAGCCAATAGCAGAAAAATAAGTTTTGATTATTGAGTCCAGCCAGAATTTTGTCTGGGGATGGAACGAGGGTGAGTTCTCTTTGAAGGGTTCTGTTGAAGTCCTTCGGGTCCAAACATAGGCGAAGGTCTCCACTTGCCTTCTTCACTATGACCACTGAATTGACCCACCTTGAAGGCCCAATGAACTTGGAAATTAATTCAGCTGTTTACATTTTTATAAGATTAGATTGCGAGAGTTCCTACCTATCAATAGACTTGACTGGCACTATTCTTTGTATGAGACCAGATTATTAGATGTACCCATTCCTAAAATTTGGACCACTTCAATATTGGCAGCCAGGAATTTTATGATTTCTCTACGATTGTCCCTTATAGTGCATTCAAGTTCAGAAGTTCCTTTAGCAAGGACTATAAATTATTGATTTCCATACGATTTTATAATTATTTTTGAAGCCTTAAGCTAACTCATTGACCACCAATACTATTGAATTCCCTCAGGGGTAGGATATACACAGAGGCACCAATATCACGCTTGAACACGACCTTCGATTTATTTATGGATAGAGGTTATAGCCATACTTTGGTACTGTAAAACTTAACGTTGTCCACCGCCGACTGAGGAACACACACACACATATATAACGCTAATATAGCAAAATATCAATTAAATAGACTGAAAAAGATTCTGGATCAATGTGGTCATCCAAGTCCCTGAGGGTATAGTTGGTATCTGATCACTGGTATGATGGGGGTTGTCTGAATCAACTTCAAGTGCGTGGGTGACCTGGCGGTCTAGGGGTAAGGTGTCAGACTTCTATGCTGGCGGCCGGGGTTCAATCCTCGGTCCCGGCAAAGATTTATCTGATTACCAAACCCTTCCTTCACCTCTGACAAGACATCTTGTGAATGTGGGGAATGCCAGGCCTCCACCGTGGTTCGGATTCCATGTTACACTGTAGGTCCTCCATTTCATTTCACAATCACCCTAACATTACACATTAGCGTAAGTGCGTATAACCCGAACGGGTAGTAAGACGCGGTGCTAACAATAATAATAATAATAATTCAAGTACATGGGTGTTTTTCATCATAGGGCAGCATATTACCAAGTTATTCAACTATTAACATCCGGCTCATTTTTTCTTAAAGGCCAGGGACAAATATATTGTATGCTGATAGCCACTGCGATTGCGATTAAAGCTTTTTTTTATGAATCTGCTTTGCAAGGATAGTGCTAATTGCTGTAGGAATTGAATTTAGAATTTTTCATATTTGCTGACACGGCCTCAACAACAGAGGGAGAAGCAATTATTGATAGGTTGTGCTTAATACGTAATTTAAAAGCCTTGCTTAAGATGATAACTGATAATTATGTCCAATGTAATATTTACTTTTCTCAACAGCAGCTCTCTAAGGCGATCATTAATCAGATGAATAATAATTTGGTCTCTGACTATTAAAGCTGTCAGTTTTATTCACAAAGCTGTACGCCTGGATGTAATTCTGTTAAGAAATCCCAGAAGTATTGGCCTTCTACCTGTTTTATTTTGAGGACGTTTTGACGTTTTATGACTATGCCCATATAGACTAGTGGTAAGCTTTGTTTATCAAATTATTTATAACGTCAAGATAAGCAACATTATCTTCATATAAGCCAAATAAATAAATTAGGTGAAGACCTTCTTTCCTAATATAATTTAGAAACAGAGCCACCTTGAATTTATCATCTTCATCCAGGGGCGCACACAGAAATTCTTCTTAGGGGGGGTCCAAATTAAATAAGTTACAAGTCAATAGTCAATCCAATCCATATAAGACTCATACTTTAAACAAACTACAAATTACTTAATGAGGCTATATATATATATACACACTGTATTGAGACATTGGGTTATTTTCAACCACTGCTTTAAGGTGATTTAACATTGATAAAAATTTTGTAGGGATAATAGTACATTATCTGGTAGCTACTTGTACAGTACAGTATTGTACAGTAACACAACAGAAATGCTTAAGTTAAGCTATTTTTTTCATTTTACCGGCTAATTTTAAGGATATGGTATTTAAAAGATTAATGTTTTGTGTACCCCATCCATATTTTCACATTCTCACAAATGCAATAAGTTCAGTTATGTTTCTATATTGATATTTAATTTTGAGGGAATGATATTTCAAAGAACCGTAATGTTTTGTGCATCACATCTATATCTTCCTTCACATTCTCTCTTTCTGACACTCTCTCTCATGGTCACACACACACACTCTCTCTCTCACTCACTCACTCACTCTCTCCCCTCACACGCACTCATACACACAATAACCCACACTCTCTCATATAATATTCTCTCATTCTCTATCTAACACTTTATCCCTCTTTCTCACACACTCTCTACCCTCACATACACTCTCTATCACACAATTTCTCTCTCATTATCCGTATCATACTCCCTCTCAAATGCTCTCTTTCTCTCATACGCTCTGTCTCTTGAACTCTCTCTCATAAATACTCGCGCTCTCTCTCAAACTCTTATTTTAAACTCTCTCAAAATCACTCTCACTCATTCTATCTATCTTAAACTCGTTCTCTTTATCTCAAACTCACTCTCTTTCTCTCAAACACTCTCCCTCTCAAACTCACTATCTCAATTTGTCTCTCTAACGCCCTCTCTTAAACTCCATTTTTATCTCTTTCTCACTCTAATTTGATAAGCCCGTTTGCGGTAATAGAAATTGTTGAACAGCTTTTGACAAAATACCTCTAATTTTAAAGGTTAGGGATCTAGGATTTTGGGAAAAATAGTAGTTTCCAACAAAAACTGACTTTCTCAGAGAATTTTCAGCTTTTCATTCTTTGTTTACATCACCATTGAAACCCTGCTTTGTCCAAGAGTGTATATATGTAGATAAAATATTTCTCTCTGGTTAAAATAATACCAACTCAACTCTTACTTTAATGGTATGGTGCAACAAACAACAAGATTTCGGCAGTTATTTGTATATTTATCAAACAAACCGATGATATATGTTATATATATATATATATATATATAGAGAGAGAGAGCATTGTGTATTTTTATCCTTCCTCTTCTTTGTCTTTGAATGTGTACCTCTACTCTTATGTAAGAATTGGATAGGCCCTATACCGGTAAGTGAAATTGCGAGAAAATCGTTGAACCGATTTTGACAAACGTCCACTCACTTTAAACGTTATGGGCCTGGGATGTCGGCAAACATAATAGCTTAAAACAAAAACCCAAATGGTCTAGCACATTTTCCATCTTTTATTTCTGTGTATTCAAGGGACCATCTAGATAATCCTTATTTGTGTACATCCCCATGAAAACCATGATTTGTGTATACAGTAGTTGTACAGTACATGGATGTATAAAATATTTGTCTTTGCTCAAAAGTAATAACTAATTTTTACTTAAGTGCTTTGGTGCCACAAATAGGTAGAAAGCTAGAAGAAGGGTCGTTTTAAAGCTCGCATCGTGGTTCGAAGGGGGCAAATAAACGTCATGATTCAACAGACACCAAAAGATCTATGTAAAGTTTATAGCTTTTGTCGAGTAAACTATTAGCTAGAAAGTCAAGTGAACTCTTTTTATAGAGATATTATCCCAATAAAAATTGCAGAATACATTTTAGTTCAATAATTTTCAGAAATCGTTGCAATGGTACACTAGTTTAAATATATTCACACATAAAGTCATGTTATCCGCAGCTGTCACTTTTGATATATATTATCAATAGTCTACATATTATCGAATAAAACTTACAATTTAATATAATATTTATCAATATTGGCCCCAAATAAATATGTATGAATTTTGTTAATTAGTTTTCCAAACAAAATCAGGGTATATATAATAATGTTCACTAAAGCCGTGGTGAAACGCTTCGTATTAACTAAAACCGAGCACCCTCGTGCGAGCCACGCAGGTAGAACAGCTCGGAAGGATGGTTTTCACTTCTTGCTACCTTGATCGTTATAAATATGCCAGATCCTGTGGTGAAAGGTATCAGTGTTGTCACAGATATGTCAATAAAAGAGCTAGAAGTTCATCAAAATCGCTCGCAAAAGTGAAGAAGAAAATATGTTTTGAGAAATGAATTAATAATTGTTGAAATACATTTTAATTATAGCTTAATGAATTTTAAATTTTGATCAACAGTAATAAAACAATATGAATAATATAAAAACAATTAAAATAGATAACATAGAATTATTACATATAATTAGGTTAAGTAACACTTTTTGGTTAAATTAGACACATTAAAATTAATAATTATTGATAAAAAAAACACTTCAGTCTGAGATTATCTTTGTAGTAGATAGTTATTACATCATCTGATGATAATGTTTTTGAATATTCAATCCTCAATTAACTAATTAAATTATTTTGAGCTTTATTATATCATATCAATAAAAGCTGAATTCGTAATTTAATTAAGAGGTGAAGGTGATAGTAGGGTTATAATTTATATGGTTTACTCCAAACATAAGAAACGTGGAAGATATTTGAGAGTAAATAAGTTAATATTTTGTTGTAATATGTATAATTAAAATAAAGAGTTTATTGATATGAATTAATTAATTTCTTATCTTTAGTCGTATTTTCCTTCGATTTTATGGCTGTTCCTTACTAAAAAATTAAATATGTTCTTCAAAAATAATATATAAAAGTCGTACACGTAAATGGATCCTCAGGTGCGAAGAATTAGGTACTCAGTCCACGTTATAGAATTTTCTCTTTTCACCCTTCCAAGTTCCACCACCATTTTGGAATGCTACTCGTATCCGAGCTGATTCACAAAAGTTGGGAATGGTCCAACTCCACTCGGCTCGGATGACGCCATCCGAATGAGCTTGGATCACATGTTTAAACGATACGAGTAGTGATCGAGTGAGCATTAAGGTAAGCATCCACTAGCCCACATCGGATAGACTGCACGCATCGCACGAATCGGATTTATTTAGTGTACTGCATCCGCTTCATTTGGTTTATGTGGATTTCCAAAGGAGGTCGCTCACAACATATATCCTTCACTTTTATTGTGCCACCTTTTATGTGTCCTAACATCTATAATGCCATCACTGGCACGGGTGATCATTAGTATACAAGCTACTAGAGCCAGATACTCTGGCTGAACCCCACAAAGCTATCATTATTTAACAGCTGGTGCTGTTGTAATTGACTTAATTTGACTTTAAAGTATTATTTTTTGGTCAAAAATATGTGTTTTATTTTAGTTAAATATATTTGCTTTGTTTTTAATCTTATCACATTTATTTTGACAAAAATAACAAGTTTTTGATTCGTGAGCACACTTAAATAAAGTTTACAAACTTTCTCCAAACGGCAGGCCTTTACTATGTAACTAGTGTTGTGAGTGAGAATTAATACCTCACTCACACGCGGTAGTTCGCGGACTGGTAGAGGACTAAACTGAAAAATGTAGGCCGGTCGCGAACGACTGAACTACAGGTTGTATTTATATCGGTCGTAAATGATGAATTTCACGTACTACTAAACTAAAAGAAGTAGTTCGTGAACTATTGAGCTAGATAAATGAACTGGTCATTTAAGTGAACTAAATCACCTTGGACGGTTCCCAATAATGAACTGTACTAACTTTCTCCAAAATAAATAGATTAAATAAAGCTGGGGATTTTGAATGCGAATGGTGCGAATGATAGGGAGTGAGTATGCACGACTAACCATTACAGATGACGTCATCCACACGCACCACACGGATCGGAATTTAATCTGTCTCTCAGAATTATTTTCAGCATTGCCGATATCTAACGTGTACGAAATGGATAGGTGAACGCAGTCTCATTTAAAATAATATAAAGAATACAAAAATCCAATGCGTGTGGTCCGTCCAATTAGGGCGAGTGGACTCGTACCTTTAGAATGTGCTCGAACCAAGCGTACTCTTATCGTTTCATCACGGTTTAATTAAATGAACTACATTATTAATAAATGAAAAGGCTTTGAGATTCATAATTATATTAACAACCGTTTCAAGGACCCCACATAAAAAATCAGCTCGTACATTAAAGAGAACACAAGTCATTTGGCAATGAATTGATGACATATGGTTCTGCCATAAGAACTAATTTCGCTTCATTAATCCTTACACTGTTTATTGAAATATTTTTATTTCATTTTGACTCTTGTTATCTGAACGACCTGATTTTTCAATTAAACATAGTGATTAAGGCAAGGTTATGCAATCAAAAACAATTGCTCTACCTAATTACAACAGAATTTTAAATGATTGCATAACTTTTGTGGGGTATATAGAATTTCAGGCTATGTGTCTGCAATTATTACAGAAGAAAAAATAGTTTCTGAGCTGGGGATTGAAACTAATTTTAAAGCACCCAATCAAATGTGAAATAAAAGACTAATGATCGATAATGACGCCGTTGAAGAACTTGCTCAAATTGTAGAAAGCAATAAATACTACGATTAACATGTACTTATTGGTAACATTATTGATGCCCTTCAAAGTGGTTTTACTCAGTTATCATTTCAGAACAAAATATTAATGAGTTTCTTACAATATAAAATTATTGCCGGAAAAAGATTAACTGCTCGATTTCTGCTCAGAGCTAAAACTTATAATGTATAACGATAATATATTGAAGTCTCAATTGGATTTATGGATTCCAGTAGTTGCCAGAGAAGGTAAGACATATTCAGCCCACACTTATTTTGAATATAATATCAACCACAGCCCTGGAAGTGCTACATAATGCAAACCAAATTAAAATGCATGGGCTGTTTAAAAAAAGGGGTAACCCTTCGCATTCTACTGACCATACCAATCACGGTGTTCAGTGGAGAGTGAAGTTTTAATATGGCAAAACTTATTAAATCTCATTTGAGTTTCTCACTGGGACAGAATGGACTTTAATCCATGACAATGTTAGCCATTGAAAATGAAATTACTGAGGAACTTTACTTCTCTGATGTGATTACTGGTACCTCTTTTGCGTAGAATAAGACATGAACAAAAAACTTAATAACTATCGAATTACATACTAATGCATTAATGACTTTATTAACATGTTAAATACAATTTGTTTCATATGTATAGAACTTAGGTATATGGAGTTGGTTTTGTTAACGCAGAAGTAATTTTCATTTCTTGTTCATTTTAATTTTAATTTTCTTATTATCTTTATAATGTAGTCTTGTGTTTATGATATACATATCACAATACAATGCATTAATAGGCTTAATCTTTTCTAGTAATGATTGAATCATTACATCTTTTATAGGCTACTTCAATTAATGTAACTTTGTGAGTGACAGTTAAGACAATATCGACATATTTTGTACCTCAACATTGTTGTCAAATAATGGAGTGTGAACTATTACAATATCAAAAAGGGAAACCCATACAGCAGTAATGGAAAACCATGGGTAAAACAAATAATTTTTAAATTTTGTTAATCTTCTTAAACTTATTATATAAACTTGTTTTCCTTAGCTCAAAATGGTTACGGAGTGAATTTGTTTAAAAAAAATGTAAATTGAATACATCAAGGGCCCTATTTTTTTTAAATGTATGTAGCCTAGAATTTTTACACACATTCAAAAAATCTTTTTAAACTTTACTAGGGCAACAGTAGAGTATGAAAAGTAATTTTATTTAGCTAGCATAGAAATCCATTCATAAATAATCAGTAAAAACGATGAACACGAACATCCGTAATTTATTCATCTTATATTGATCTCCTTTCAAAATAATAACATTTTATAAATGAGGGGGTGCCAAAATCAAAGTTCTCCCGGATACAAAATTAGGTTTTCGGTGGCCCTGGTTCAGTTACAATGTTTCAAAACTATCAAAAATCCATCGGTTAAACCATTATTTTTCATATTCTGAGTTTTACATTTTTTGACAACAGTCGGTATGTTACCAACTTGTTGATCTTGTAATAACATATATTCCCCGACTGTATGATTTTCTTAATTTTCAATTTAATACCGTTATTGCTAGTTAAAATGTTACATAGTTATTTGAACTCATTAACCTTAACAAAAGACATGCTATTCACAATAATCTCTACAATGTCATACTCAACTAATGTGTTCTTTGTGGGATTATGTACTTAGTTTTTTCATCGTTCACTTCTAAACTTGTATCCCCACTGGCCTCTAATAAAATGTCTGCATTTCTTGGAACAATTTCCTAACTATGCCTAACACATATAAATCATCTGCTTCTCTTAATAGCTGCGTTGTACCTTTTAATATCAAGCATTCCTTAATATCTTGTATTACCCTAAGAGCATATTCTAATGTTAATTTTAAAATTAGTGATGAAAGTGCATCGCCTTATTTAAATTCATTATGTAATTCGAAATCCCCTAATAAGTGACATCCAACACCTACACTACCATGCCTATCTAATAAATATAGGCCCTACCTCAATTAGCTTGACAACTGTTTTTGGTGTCACAAACTTAACTAAAATAGCATATATCTTGGTTATTTTAAGTGAATCATAAACCTTTGGAAAACTCATTAATAATAATTTATGTTCTATCTTGTAACCTAGTATTTGTCAAATTGTACAAATCTGATATATATAGCTAACTGCAAGTAACAGATATGTTATAAATAATATTTTATGTTAAAGTAAATTTGTTGTATGAAATTGATAAGAATTTATTATTTGAATTATTTTTCTAAATAGGTTTACAAACACTCATCATAGTTCCCAAACGAGGGCACCATAAAGAGAGGCGTCGAACCAGTGATCAACACTATATTTGGTCCTATGGATACAAAGAGGAGGATCTAACCAATCTAACTGTTCTCGCAAATGGTTACCATTGCGCCACTTCCAACCACATCTCCAAGGAAAATATCACCTCATCCGAACACCTAACAAATCCCAGGATCATTCATTACCACGTTCCACACCAAAGAGTAGAAGATGCATCACCAGAAGACAAGATCGAGTGCCTTGGTTAGTCCATCTGCCAATACGGACACGTTATGTCCAGTTTGATCGACCGTTTGAGAAATGGATTAGAACGTCAGACCGTTGAAGGAAAGATCTGCCTCCTGATCCCACACCCTCCCTAACACGGTGAGTTGTGCTAATTATGTAGTTTATTATGTTGTACTCATTATGAATATAACTCACTAATTAATATTAAATACACACAAATCTACATTAAATAACACTAGATTAACCAAGAGGACTGAGGCTAGATTTGTGAATAGCTATGCACGGTTTTTTACAAGACAAAAGCTTTTTGGGGTTATGTCATGTTGTCCTACAAAAAAGGACCCATAATACTGGTTTTTATCCATATACCTCCAAAATTACTTATTTTTGAAGTTATAGAAAATAATATTTCGAAGTGAACAGAGATAACGAACTTGTATCTACAAGTTATATTTATCAAAAGCTATGTACACTCCGTCGAGATTGAAAGGTATAAACTTATAATTAACTAAGCCCGCGAGGTATGATATTCCTCCACACATGACTGCAGAATAGTTTGCCTAGCTACGCCCAACACCTAAGTTAGAGAAGGCCTTAAGTCCTTAAATTATTTCTTGACTGTTGGGAAGGAGTGATGGGGTAGGGGTTGTGTCTTTTAGCGATGCCCGAAAGGCTTGATTTAATACATTAATTTTACTTTATTGTTCTTATAAAGATACAATCAATAACTAATATTTACATACTAAGTTAATTAATTATGTTTGCTCTCATTAACATACGGGCTGGTATTTGTTTTAGCTATTAAAAGTTTAACCACGTCAATCGTTATTTAGGCACTGTTGCCCACATTGATTGGTTTTACATGGTAACATAAAGCAAGTCTCCCCTTTTCCAGAATTTTCATTACTGTTTATAGCCAATTATAAATTTGTTAATGATTAATTATTATATTCCAAACATGTAACTTAAATAACAGTTTAATTCTAAAAGATTTTTACTTTATTTGTAAGAAGCTGAGTTTTAAAAAAAAATCTGTAATTTATGGGTCCCAATCCTAATTTAAAATATTTTATATTATTTCCGGGTGGACAAAAAATAAATATTAATAAAATCTCATCCATTGGACATATTTTAGTTATAAAAGTGAATTTATTGGTTTCTTCAAATTTATTATGACTGTGTATAACTTTGTGAGAGCATAATTCAATTCCATACTTTATTTAATGTTACCATAGCGGCTATAATATAAATATTTGCAAAATGCTTTAATAATTAATACTTTTGATTAAGAAAAGGTGTGGTTTATTAAGATTTGCGTTGATTATTATCATTTTATAATAAATTTAAAGTATAATGTTAACTGTTTTTTTTTGTCAAATCTGTGTTTTACTAAATCAATTGTGGAAATCCAAACAATAAAACTGGCCATGTCGTAGGCAAGTAATAATACAATATCAGAGTGAGGCGGTTTGAATAATAATTGAAAAGCAAGGATAAATATTGCTTTGTTTTATGAGCTTAAAACCAATTTACATAATACCTTTGCTTTCTTAAGGTTTGGAATATAAATATATTCAAGTAAAGATATATTGTAGATCTGTACTATATTTAAGAATATCTCTCTATAGCCAATTATACCTATAATTTCACAACCTATTGCCGTGCATTTATTTCTATTCATCATGATGTCTCTTGGGTGAGGATTTCGCATACATACAGTCAGGGTTTGATTTTCTTTTAAAGATACGGCTGGATTTATTTATATTCCGAACCATTTAACCAATTGCGGTGTGGTTGTTACTTTTGTACTGGATCAATATCCAGGCAGGCTTTAGCATTATTTGTGAATAATCAGGTGTTTCGGTGGGAGTCCCTATGAAGGACCAGCCGAATGTTTGTATACATTTATGGAACAACACAATTACTGTGGGGTAGCTTTTATTATTCGTTAGTGTATTTATGCAGGCATTTTTTAGGTTAGTAATTATAACTGGGTGTATTGGTTTAAGTCCCGGTGAAGTGCCAGCCGGATATTTGTATATATCTATGGAACCGCTTAACCGCTTTAAATATTTGTTTTTTTGTAAGATATTTATTCAAGCAAAATTTAGCATGATTTAATCATGTTTTGTGTTGTGAGTCTCGGTGAAGGACCAGCCGGATATCTGTCAACAACTGATTCCGTAGTTAATTCTATCTTGTAAGATATCAACCGGGAAAGTTGTAGTATGATAGACCTAAGTCTTGGGGCTCGAATCCCTGTTAAGTTTTCGGATGGATGTTGTGTATATTTTATCTAGGATATTTATAACCACATAAGCGATTGCAGTGTATTTTTTTTTCAACTAGTCTTACGTAGTTTTTATATCCAGGCAGGTTTGAACATTAGTTTAATCAGGTGTTTTGTTGTGTGTCCCTGTAAATACTGACAGGCCTAGCTATAATGGATTTTGTGGATCAGCCGGAAGGTGAAATTCCATTCTTCTGTGAAGGGGATAGTAAAATCCAGAGTGAACTATAGGAGAATATTTATAAGTAACATAATATTAGCTATTTCAACCATATTTACTACTAAATACTGGGGAATAGTGATTAAAAAGACACAAATTAAAGGTGATGTAACCACCTTTCCTTGGAGGAAAGTTGGGGAACAATTTAAGAAAACGTGTCTCAATATTCCCGGCCAGGACTAAAATCCTGTTTCATCCATAACTGAAAATGGACCATATAAGAATTTTTTTTTGTCCGCATGAACACCGAAGCAGTATAATATACCTTATTTACCGTATTTCCTAGAATATTAATTTTACTTTGTAATTTTGTTTAATATGAGATACTAAATATTTTATTTTGTGAGTGTTTCGAGCCGATATCACACTGGTCTATAATCTATTATTAACTCGGGGCTTTCTTTTTTAAGTTCAATCAATAATGTTTTACCAAATTGAGATTATCAACAACTCTCAGACCCGGCCTAGTGGCGTAGTTAGCTAACGCGCTAGTTTACAGCTTAGCTTGACTGACAAGACTGTGGAGATCAAGTTTCTAATATCACTCGGGTGAACTCGGGTAGTTTTTCCTATGTGTTTTTACACTCTCCCTCCTCGCAAATGCGGGTTCCCTTCCTCTTGCTTCAACCTTTCCAATTCCTAACCCATTAGAGTAATTAGTACTTAGGCGTATTGCCAACGGGTAGTTGGACGCGGTGCTAAAAATAAACCTACCCCCAAAAATTGCTTTAAACACTCTTTCCTTGTCCTATTGATATAAGATTGACTATATGAAGGTTATCTAAGAAACAGTGAAGTTTTCCTGGCACACAAACATATTAGTAAATAGTTCGTTCTGTGTGTGCTGGCTAGTCGCGAATGTCCGCGTATAGTGTAAAATAGTTGAATGGCGCTTGTCTAAAAGGAGGGTTGGAACACATTATTCATACATATTCTAAACATTTATGTTTTGCAGTAAGCCAACAGTTATTACTCCTTCCAAGTTAATTTCAGGAACAAATAAATGATGTATTTTGTAGGTTGTATTACTACTTATATGTTAAAATCTCATACTCCTCAAATAATTATTGGTTACCTTATTATTATTATCGCTTTCTAAACCAAGAATACTACAAGGGCATGATTTACAGATTTATTTAACGTACAGATAGTGCGACAGCTTAGCTCAATCGATAGCATGTTTTTATACTGATTTAGGGACACTATGCTCGATTCCTGACACTGTGGATATTTTATTTTTAGTGAAACATTTGTTTTTTCTTATAACCTGATATGCTAATGGACGGGGATATTGAGTCGTTTCAAGTTTTAAGATAGTAACAAAGTAGTGTGCTGATTTTATCACTCGGTTCAGAAAATGCACGTCAGATACCTCAAATAAATTTATAAAATGAATCCTTAGGATGCTACGTGTCTCTCTAAGTGAGATCGGTTATAAATTATTGAAAAATATGAAACTTAAGGTGTACTAACTTATATTAAATATAACTTTAGCTTTAACTAGGAACCAAAATACTTAGAAAACAAACTTTCAGCAATATAT
>CABFOW010005303.1:14081-26076 GCA_902141385.1 Timema californicum | reverse complement strand
TATATATATATATATTTAAAGCCTCACGGTAAAAGCCTTTAAAAATACCCTGCTTAATTTGGTAAAATTAATAATAACAATGTGGCTCCCGTATGTTTTCGTGCCCAATATCCACCCCTTATTATATTTTACACTCTCGATAATCTCACAGATAGGAATGTGATCGGTAAATTATAAGTTTTCTTTAAAAAATCCGTTCACTTTAAATAAAAATAAACCTAAGTTTTTCCCCTTACATGGGTGATTCAGTGAGGTATTCCCTTTGCAATCTCTCTGGCATAAATAATGACTTGATACTGACAACAATGTTAGAAAAAGAATCCCATCCTATCACGTCCTACATAAGCAACGGCTCCTAATTAAAAGCAAGTAAGCTTCCATTATCTCAATCAAATTAAATCTAGTTAGAAAAAAAATAAAAGCATCGGCATGTTTGACGATAAATGGAATACACATTTTATGAAGTGATATAAACATGAGAGTGTTAACGAGAACAAAAGATATTCCTACAAGGTAGGGCTTTGACATAAACCTTACCGGAATGCATAAGTCGAGTTATAGTAGGACAAATCTAAGGGTGAAGAAATAACGATGTAGGATATAGGAGGTGTGGAGGGCATTTGTTTTCCAAAAGTTAAATATTAGTTAAATTCTGCTTCAAAAATGCCAGTGATAAATTAATTTCTTGCTAAAAGTAAATACACTCCCGTTATTTTGCTAAATGTTAGCAAACATGCACACTCAAACAAGCAAAAACGAGCTCCCCCTAGGGATCGGCTTTTTTTTTACAAAGGACCAAATATGCAATATCCATCCCCCCTCTTCCTCTCAATGTCATAACATTAAATGAACCACACCTGCAAGTGAGTGACTAGACTAGCAGCTTGCTGACTCGTGCCATTGTTTAAAAAAAAGAGACACGTGGAGTCACACATTGTAGCATTTTTTTCTCCACCACGCGCAATAAGTTGCTGACTAACGCTTGCTGCATCGACTATAGAAGCACCACAATTATTTATATCTGATTTGTTCAATCATCACATTAAAGTCTTTCCTTCAATACCCCGACACAACATGCCGGCGATTATCTAACTTATCAGAATAAAGTATTTAGTAAATACTTTCTCGGAAAATGTTTGATTGATTGATTCATTCATTCATTGTTTACTATTATTATTATTATTATTACTACTACTAGCACCGCGTCTTACTACCCGTTCGGGTTGTACGCACTTACGCTGATGTGTAATGGTAGGGTGATTGTGAGATGAAATGAAGGACCTACAGTTTAACGTGGAATCCGAACCACGGTGGAGGCCTGGCATTCCTCACATTCACAAGATGTCTTGTCAGAGGTGAAGGAAGGGTTTAGTAATCAGATAAATCTTTGCCGGGACCGAGGATTGAACTGTTTACTATTAATATAACTAGCTACAAATTTGCAGGGGAAAGTTTTTCCTATAATGCTTAATACGCTGTTAGAAACGACTATACGGTAAGGATAGACAAATATTTTGGAAAATACTAGTTTCTTGGGAAATTCACAAAGATAGAAGTTGTTTAATATAAATAGAGCTACAATTTTGCCTGAGCAAGATTTTACTATAATGCCTAATACGCTGTAAAGGAGTGACTGTAGGGGAAGGATAAACCAAGATGCTTGAAAATACAATTTTTTCGGGAAATTAATTCAAATTGAAGTTGTTTAAAATAAATAGAGCTACAGCTTTGATGGGGAAAGTTTTCCCTACAATATGAAATAATATGTTAAAAACGACTTTACGAGAAAAATAGGCACATATTGTTTGGAAAATATACATTTTCTCGGGAAATTCATGAAGTTGTTTACCATAAATAGTGTACAACATTTCCGGAGAAAGTTTTTTTCCCCTATAATGCCCAATACGCTGTTAAAAATGACTGTACGGTAAGAATAGACAAATATTTTGGAACGTACTATTTTCCAGAGAAATTCCTTCAAATAGAAGTTATTTATCATAAATAGAACCACGACTTTGTTGGAAAGATTTTTTCTAATACGCTTTAAAAAGAACTAATGGATATGCTTATATTGGGAAAAATTCTTATATTAAAAAAAATTGTATCCACCATGTAGGAAAATCTAATCATCATCGATATGCAACTACAATATATTTATTTCTAAATGCCGATCCATTCAGAGTTTGCCATATTGGAAATTTCAAAGGCTGTAACTTACGGGGTGCATTACATGGTGATGTTTTCTGCCTTCCCACCAGGTACATTTAAATTCCAGTAGCACCTCACTTTCTCCCGCTATCCAAACATCTTTAGATCATACTGCCTGGTCACTCGAACCCGGTTGAGTTTGGTTAGTGATAAATCATAGGCTACGTGCATCTGTCTATTAGTGTACAACAGTAAGCCTCACTAATGTTCGACTAGAGGAAGTGTAAAAATGACAAATTCCAGAGTTCTGAACTTTAAGAAAGAAGAAGTGCCTACAATGGACAGTTTCTTGAACACTCAGATCAAAGTTATGTATTTCGGTTAGCCATATTAAAGAAATAGTAGAGGAATTTTACAGCATCCCGCCTAATGAACCTTAAAAATTAGAGTGGTCACAAGGCCAGCCTTCTGAATAATGAAATACGTTCAACACTGGCGTTATTAATGGCTAAATCTCAAGGAAAGGTGTTTAGAGGAATTTTACCTGACTTATCATAGATAAATAGTATTAAAACAAAGTAATAAATCCCACGCGGAATTCCTCATTAACTAAGCCATTTAAAATCCTTACATGTCAAATGTAGGCCCTATATATAATCATCCAAACTTTCTTATACTGAATTCAGTAATCTATATTTAATTTTGATTCCTCAAACCTTGCCTGTTGAATTCACTCTCTCAAACGTCCTTATCCTGAATTTCAGTATTATATTGCTGTTTTAAATCGAATACGTCAACTTATTTAGATTTTTACCCACGCAGTCACCCCCCTTTGGTTTGACCCTTTTTATAAGACATACTTTCTAAAACTGGAGAGAAGAATGCTTAATATAAGCGCATATTATTTTAAAACATACTGTCTTAGAAGTATTTATAATATTTAATAAGGTCAGGATGTGAAGGGTAACGAGAATTTACCAACGTATGCGTATAGCAGGGATGGCCAACAGTTTTTTGTTTCAGAGATAGTTTATATTTTTGAAAAGGTTGGGGGTTGACTAAACAATTATCGAACCAAGCAATGCAATTAGGGCAAGGGTAATTATAAAAACCATAAAAAGGAAACATGTTTTTCAACAATTTTTTTATAGACAAGAAACAATAAATATAATTTAAAAAATAACATATAAATAAATACATATGTGACATTAAACATAAAAATAATACTATATTTTTAAATGTAAGTAATATTAGTACTTTACAGAGAATTGAAACTGTAGTCCAGTAATGAGTTAGTCGTGTTGAGAGGCTTACTATGTTCTCCTAACCTCAAACAGACACTCAAACGATCGTCAGCTATGCGGTTTGGCTGTTGTGTTTTTAACGTGTTCATGGTAGAAAAGTTGATCCCCATGCGTACATAGATCCAGTAAATGATGTCAAATAAAATTCAAGTTTTTGAATATTCTGATAAGATTTTCCAGATAATAGCCTTTATAGCTCAGGGCTATTTATATCAGTGGCTCTTGCTTTCAAGAATATATCGCATCTCATGTACAATATTTCCGTCACCACTTTACTAGAATCTCCGTTGAAAAATTCTTCTATCTTCAAGTTCGTTAACACGTCCCGTTTTCATTTCCTTGAATGAAAATGTTATCAAAGTCACAACATCCTCCGACTTTGAAAACTTTGTGGACCTTTTTTAGAATTCTGCTTGCAAAGCATCCAATTGATCTGCAAAGCACTGGAAATTAGCAAATGTTTTATATCCGGATTCTTCTTACATATATTTTAAGTTATTTAAGTCTCCACTATTCAGCTGAGTTCCAAACATGTTGACTATTTCTTTGAAATTTTTGATTAAACTCGTAAATTCTATCAAGGATTTACTTTTTCCTTTTAAGCTGAGATATAGTTCATTCACTTTGTCAGTGATATGGTAAAGAAATAATAATTTAACTAACCACTGTTCATCTTTCATCTCACCGTAATGCTCTCCTCACGATGCTATAAACTCTCTTATTTACGGAAGAAGGCTCCCGAAATTTCTTAAAGTATAGTGTAACTGATCCAGCGTGCATCTTTGCGCAGAAGGTGATCTCCACACACAGCTCCACATTCTTGAATAAAAGCTCGAGACTGGCGTCTTTGCAGGCTTATGGCTGTAATCTAGTTCATAATTGTAAATGATGGGATCATAACCTCATTTGAACTCAACATTTTTAATATAGCACTTCTTGATGGAATATAGAATAGTATGACGTAAATATATATATGTTTTCGTCATATTTGAAAAAAGTAATGAAACCAATTTGATTTTAAACCATAGCTGGTGCTTCATCTGTTGGCATGGACACTGACTTATCTATAGGACATTTTTATATCGGTAATGAAACCTTTGAAAAAGTTGAAAATGTATTGACCTCTCGTATTTGCGTTCAATGGGATAACCATTAGTAGCGCTTCTTTGGACGTCATTTTTGGAAAACCATTCTGATGAAAATACATAGCTGTGCTGTGTCAGTAAAATCTGTAGATGCATTGAACTGTATGGACAGAAAAGTAAACTTCTATAAATCTTCCTGCAACTAACAGTCTAAGTTCTTACAATTTCCGTGCTCCTCATCTCAGTGTTTTGTAACAGAGAAAAGTTTCTGAGGGTAATAGTATATATGATTTATTTGAAAAGTACTCCCGCTATACAAAAATCTTCTTTGACAAGTACTTCATCTTAAACTGTTTTTTCCCGTATCGTGAAAACATCATAAATCTTAAAGGACGCCTTTGACCTACTGTCAGTCTGAGTATATGTGAGCTGCTGAGTGTTTAACGTCAACATAAATTCAAGAACGTTGGTCTTCCTAAGTTCACCACCCCAAGGAAAATAAAAAGCAAATATTTTATTAATAATTTGGAAATATTTTTCTACGTTTGCTTTCTTGCGCAATTTAACACTGGAGCTACAAATAAGGCATACACACTTATCTTTAACCATAACAAATAGGACGTGTTCTTCCCATTCACTGTTATAGTGATAAGTTTTGCTTACTTCTTACTACTGCCTGGTTGACAAGTTTTTTATTGGAACTTTTAACGAAGTACCAACACTGAAACTCCACGAGCACTGACAAAATAAGAATCATATTTACGATGAAGCGTAAACGACACATGTATATAAGTTGCAACAAAGTACTATAGACTAAACTTGTGTTCTTCTGACGTTTCCAGAACGTTCTCGAGTGAGAAAAAAGGAGTAAACGCTTCGAGTGGGTTTATGCACAACTAACTACAATGATAGTACTATAATTCTATGATAGAGGTCAGTAACTGTTTGTAGTAAAATATATTTTTCATTTTTCTACCTTTTCCTTGTTTCGGAAAAATGTATTGTTTTTCAAATGATATTCATAAAAAGAATTATGGTCTGCTATATTCAAATTTGTGGTCAACATCTTGGCCACCCATGCCGTATAAAGACATTCAGGTTTGAGTCACTTAAGACTGAGCATGTTCATGACTGATGCGGAGAGAGACAATAGTACCCTACTTTGAAATATACCAGACCTTGAGTCCTGTGAGAGCTTTGTAGTTTCAATAAATTTGCAACCAGCTCTAAGTCAGATGTTTCAAACAATACAACATCCAGAATAAATAAAAACACATCCAACTCCAAAATGCCAGTGGAAGTGAAACGAAACCGATTTGTTTGAATTAGACGTGGAGAAATATAGACTACTAATCTAATTTTTTTGGAAGCCGATAGAATACTAGACATCAAGGGTCCTATGGTAATTGGCCAAATTAATATTTCAGTATATATGGGATTGCAGATGTAGTAATGACAATGAACATCCATTTAAAAAAAATTCAACAACTTTGGACATGGACATTGGTCCACCACTTAATGTCCTCCCAATGGAATCCCCTAAAAAATGGAAAACCACAAGCCACCACAGTTAAAATTGCTAAACAATTAAGACCAACGCGGATATGATTGATG
Source organism: Timema californicum (assembly GCA_902141385.1). Taxonomy (NCBI): domain Eukaryota; kingdom Metazoa; phylum Arthropoda; class Insecta; order Phasmatodea; family Timematidae; genus Timema; species Timema californicum. The sequence continues at coordinate 19,925 of CABFOW010005303.1, read as the reverse complement.
GCAATTATTCTAGAAGGGTGTAACATGTCAACACACAGTATTTTAGAAAGTCTGGTGCAACGATTGATGTAAAAATTCTTTAAAACATCACTTATAGTATAAAAACCAAAATTAGTAACAGATTACTCAAAAGATAGACAAGAATAAAATCACATCCAAAAATAACCATGACAAAAAAAAAAGCCAGAAATCTTGCTAAACTTAAATAGTATCAGTCAGAGGGTATAAAATATGAAGACGAGGTTGTAAAAATGTACGTGGAGCCACTCACATAGATTATATCAACAAAAGACATTAGCTATTTGTACGTTTAACGTGCTAGTTAAGTCACTACATGGTTGCACCATGCTAAATGTTTAGGGTATAATCTCCAATGAGAAAATTTTTAAATGAATTCACTGTACTCCTCTCATAGTATATGTGTGTGTGTGTGTGTGAATCATTCAGATATTTTTTTAGTAAACTCTTTATGCATTGACCTGTGGACTAAAGTGCATGTTGGTTTGCTGATGGTTGTTATAATTTAAAATTGGTTGGTATTTATATACCCAGTGACCTCCAATTTTCCTCGCATACTCCCCCCCCCCCACCCCCATTTCCTTTTTCCACCGTAATAAGTGACTGATGCAGAGACTCCCAAATGCTGTTATCCACTGGGAGAAGCTGTTACAATCATTTTATTATATCTTATTTTGAATGTTAAAATAGTGATAACACAGTGTAAATATTAAGTTATTAAACTCTTATTGCGTTGTGGGTTCATACATATTTAATACATTGTAAACTATACCTTGCACAGTTGATTTCAAAAATCAAGAATATTAATATATTTAAAAATTACACCCGGTTAGTTAAATTATAATTTGAATATAAACTTGACTCCTATTTTACTTGCAAAAAAGTATTGTCACTAACTTGTAAACAAAGTACTCCCACAAGTATTGCCACACGAGCGTCTACTAAATGCACCCAAGTCATCTGGATTTTTAACAAGAATGCCCCAGTTTTCTCGACTTAACCCTCCTTAAAACCTCCGTTGAACCGCTACTTACCGGTCATTATAGCCCTACCCTTCTTCACCTTGCTTGTATTTGCACCAATGGGAACGTAAAAATCAAACTGTGGAGAAGGTAAACTTACTCGAAGCTACTTTGTTTCCCTCGCCTGTCGGTTAGGCCTGCGACTCTGTTTCGTCATGTTTTTGAAACCCCACAGGAAAAGGAAACAAATTAACTGTCAATTCATAAATATTTAAACATTACTGACAAAATATCTTTATCAAAGTAGCCAAAATTGTATTCAAGGTTATGAAGAAGGATTACTCTCGATTTGTTGGGTGAGTTCACCAGCTGCCCAAGTTATGTGAGCACCTTGAACTGGCTATTAATGCTGATAAATGGACCTTAATAGTGATCCAGCATGTGGCTGAGGTCTAACTTCATACTAAAGCGTCGGGGAGAATCTGTGAGGTTTGGCACGTTACACTGTGTGTGTATATATATATATGTGTTTATATATATATATATATATACATAGGAAATAAAGTGACATGTGCTAATAAATAGTTTTCACTTACCCTGAGTTAGTTCTCGAGCATATTCTACATCTTTCTGGATATATATATGGGACTAGGGTAGAAGGCTACGGACAGCTATTGGAGGGATATAATATATAAGCTTTAGCTTTGGACTGGCACATCGTGGCCATCACGTCCCATGCCCCTTCCAGTCATCCATTTGTGCCCTGCTATTTGTTTCTGTCCGATACGTAACAGAAACTATATTGTTTATATTATTGAGGATTATTACTATTGTTTTAAATGCATGTAATGTGATATTTGTTGAGCAAAATCATTTATTGACACTATAGCTTACTCTCTATTTGGTTGGTCTCCTTGTTTGTTGCAGGCATGCTTTGACAGGTAGTCTGATATTATATGTAAATTCACAAAATGGAATTTTTTATTTTTTATAATTAACTTTTCGATCTTATTATAAATTAGTTTATAAATATTTTACTTTTATTTTGCCCTTTTGAGAATATTCAAATATGTAACTTAATTATTTGTGAAACTCTCTGATGAGATTAAATTTGTCATAAACTGTATTGTATTGATGAATATTGAGGGCTGTTACTTTTAAATTGTAAGAAATAGAGAGAAGCTAGAATTATACACTTGAATCTGTTTGGGCTCACCATCCCTTATAATTTTTTTTAGCATCTTACTACCAGTTTGGGTTATACGTTTATGTACTAATTATGCTAATGGTTTAAGGATTAGGAATGCTGTATTTAAGGAAGTGTATCCATGCACATTTGTGTGGAGAGAGAGAGTAGAAAACAATTTTGTAAAAACGACTCTCAGTACACGCAACAGAGTTTCGAACCATAATCTCACAGTCATTGGCGGTCAAGTCCACTGCAAGAATAGCGCCTTAGACCATGTGGACACCGAAGCAGGAATCCTTATAATTAACGTGATGTGCTTATTTTGGTTTTTGCCACAACTTTACTCTGTGATAACCAATTTTAATATCATAAATTTAATGCTTTTGTAAAATTCACATAAACCAAGTAATCAAATTTATGCTTTTCCCACTATTATCTTTCTCTTTGTGGGAGTATGTAGGATGAGGGTGTGATAAAAATATTAAGCAGGCCCATGTGTAAAATCAGTGGTGGATCGTCCATCAAAGGTGCAGTGCCACACACATTTTAGTTTTGTTTAATGTAATTAATTATAATTAACTGAGAATATTGTCCATTATAAAAAAAAAGTAATTATAATTCTTACTTTCAGTAAGTTAATAGTGCTAGCTATATTGAATGGAAGGTTTTCAAGATGTTAGGTGGCGGGCTCTGCAACACACTCAAAACCCCTTTTCTGGTGGAAGGATGTAGAGCAAAGGTCCCCTACCTTTTGTACCTTAGAGCACATTCAAAACTAACGGTAGTGTGGCGGGCACCAATCACTTTTTCAATTTAATTTATAGCTGAACATAATTCATAATGCAAATAACATACACAAAAAAACATATTATTTAAAAAAATGGTAATTTTAAAATTTAAATGAATATTTTTAAAAATCGCATATAAAATAACGTTAATGGTACACACGCAAGGTTAGTCCAAAACCAGTTTAAACAATTGAAACAATTTTCACAAACCAAAAGTCATTGTCAATAAATAGAAAAAAATACTGCTTTATTTACGATTTTAACAAGACCAAAATAAATACACAAGGAAATATTTAACTACTCACCACCATATTGGTGCTAGGTACATTTTTAAAATATATGTTTATTCTATGTTTATTCAAGCGACAAAGCTGGGTGGACCCATGTCAAGATATTTACAAAGGAAATAGGAAGTTTTAGCATAGTATTAGTGAGTATAATGATAGTTCCGAGTAAAAGTACACTTTGAAAATGAGCCGGCAAAGAAAGAGAAATGAGAGGGAGGGATTGGAAAGAGGGGGGCTTTCAATCACCAACTTCTTGAGAACAGCATCTGGAGATAAGCACAAACTTGATTTTTGTCGGAAAAATGACAGATTAAAATTATTAGCCAAGAACTTTTCAGCTGTGCTCAAAAAGTGGCGGGGAAACGCAAAAGGTTTGGCGGGCGTCATGGCGACCGCGGGAATAGGGTTAGGGAGCCCTGTAGACTGTTGATGTAGAAACAATGGATGGGAGGGAGTAAAGGAAGTGACTGAGCGCTCATGTCAGCAGCCACAGTCTACCGCCAAACCGAACTCAGTTGCAAAAATGTATTTGCTTTTGTTCCGTAGTATGGTATGTTTATCTGATAAATTCTGATATGAGTGTTATTATTTACTAACTTTTTTCAATTGAATTTTAATCATAGAATTGAAATGAAAAACAAAGGGCATCTACTTCTTGATTTAGCTATGAAATTAAATCGAGTGAAAACAAACCTCATAATAGGAAATGGAATTGCGTTTTTTCATGATTGATTTGATTGATTGTGTGACTGTCAAATAAACGATGAATTGTTTTTTTTCCCATTTCTTCATTTTGTTGGTGATACCGAGTGGGTCAAAGCAAAGACTTGAGCTACTTGTCAAAATATATTTAAAAGACACTAAAATCTTTTAAGCAGCTTAACAGTGTTCTAGGCTTAGTTCTGCTTGGGTAATAGCGACACAATTAAGTGAAGCTTATACGTCAAACTTATCAAACACAAGGAAGATATAAAGAACAGTCATTCCTTTAAAAATAATTTACTGTCTTATCTTTTCGTCAAGTGTGTACTTCCATCACGCAGCCTTGATAATCCCGTCAACATGGGAGTTTTCCATGTCTAATATAATTTACAAAACTAGACACTTAATTAAAACAAAATTTGAGAATACACCAGTCTTTCGTATAAATAATTCATAATGAGTTAACAGACGGCATTCTAGAAGTTGGTTGTGACAAAATTGTTGATAAATTCAATGAAGCTAAAGGAAGTGTAGATGAAAAGTTTTAAGGACTTTTTCCGTACCCAGTTCCAAAATGCATAAGGTTTGTCTAGGTACATCTTAGAACAAATCACCGTTGTTTTAAAAAACAATGTTTAAAAGCAGATTGCACAAGGTTATCATGGTGAAACTACCATGATTGGTAAAACAGGTGAAACTAAGGTTATATTCAAAGACGCCTACAAAAATGCTATCTCTTTCCAGAGTTAGCCACATCAAATTAATTTGACAATCAAGGGCATTGCACAAAATATATTAGGAGGAGAGATAGGGGTGAGAGAGTGAATTTCCCAACTCTTGGCGTTCCGAAATGTGAAAAATTCCCATGTGACCAGGTGGCAAGGGCAACGTTGAGAACACCGGGGGATCTGGCTGTAGTGTATGGAATATTCACCAGTTAAAAGGGGGGCTGGGGTTCTCACTCAGGAAAATTAAAAAATTTGAGAAGATAGTCGGGCATTGAATCTAGGTTTTAGGCAACTGTATCTTTAAAGTTATTTGTAAATGATAGATTTTTCAAGTTTTAAGTGTTACTTATTTTAACATTCACCATTATTACGTGTAGCAAAACTAACATGTTTGGCTTTATCAAGTGATCAACTTAAAACATTACCTAACCTTCTTAATGCTACTAGTGTCTAGTAGTATAGTAGTAGTAGTAGTAGTAGTAGTAGTAGTAGCCTTCAAACTAGTGGGTAGTGACAATGGTGCTACTAGCAAGTTGATTAACTAAGCTATCATCCACTTAAGTGGCCGCATGTTTTAACGGGATACTCTCGCAGTAGACTAGACTTCCGATCTCGGGGAGATCAAGGTTCGAATCTCAGTTTGTTGTACTGAGGCTGGTTTTCCACTCTAACTCCACGCAAATGCGGGTACAATTTATCTAAATACAGCCTTCTTAATCCCTAAAACTGCACCGGCGTTCTATTACATTAGGGGTGCACGAACATACAAATACAGAAGTAAAAAAGAAAAAAGGATGTAGATAGAAGTAATGAAATTTAATGAAACAACATGATACATGACAAGTATTTTGCACGTAATCTCAATAAGAACAGTCTATACAAACTAAGTAAGATTTTAGGTAACATTGCCTAAGTCTGGGCCAACAAGGGGCGTGAGGCGCCAGAAGGACTAACTCAGACAATAGAGTTACATTACTGGCCCCTCAATCACAAGGCATGTTGGCCACGCACGTTTAGTTATGACTTACATAGGGCAAGTTCAAGTCCCGTTACATACGAGGGCCTAGAATACAGACCAAACCCCTTACAAGAGGCTCAACCAATTTACATAGGTATATTTAAACCTACGGGCCATGCCCGGTCGGGAACACGTCCCACAGTTTGATCACC
>CABFOW010005302.1:18204-29730 GCA_902141385.1 Timema californicum | reverse complement strand
TTATTATTATTATTAGCACCGCGTCTTACTACCCGTTCGGGTTATACGCACATACGCTAATGTGTAATGGTAGGGTGATTGTGAGATGAAATGGAGGACCTACAGTTTAACGAGGGATCCGAACCACGGTGGAGGCTTGGCATTCCTCACATTCACAAGATGTATTGTCAGAGGTGAAGGAAGGGTTTGGTAATCAGATAAATCTGTGCCGGGACCGAGGATTGAACCCCGGAACCCCAGCACAGAAGTCTGACACCTTACCCCTAGACCGCCAGGTCATCTTTTATTCTAGTTGTAATATTCATGTTAGATAGTACACGTTATAAAAACAATAGCTCAACTTGAATATTATTTGTGAGGAATCTATTAAAACAATACAATACTTGCAATTTTTTTTCCTAAATTTGTAAAATTGTTGGGAAATTTTATTTTTAAATGTTTTTTTAATAATCACAATTAGTTTTAATTAATTTAAAATACGTCCTAATTAAATGATTATTTAAAGAAAGATTTTCACAAGATAATAAACTTAACATATAGATTTTTAAATGCAAATCGTTTTGAGTTATCTACGCAGACGCCAAAATAATTTCCCACCCTCCCCCTAAAATAATTTTAAAATTTGGGAGTATTTAGTTTGATACCATAAAATAACATTTCTTATTCAAAAAACTCTATACTTTTTTTTTATTTCGTTTCAAAATATGAAAGAGAGAGAGAATGACTTGGCATGCAAACAACATAAGTGTAGATTTTCATGTTGTTTTATTTATATATTTAAAAAAAAGGGGTTTCTTAGATATAAAAAGTCTCCAGCCCCACTATTTTGATGATGGATTGACTAGTGGGCCGTATTTGAATGTGGTTTTATTTTATTTTTATGGTAACGTCTATGCCAAATACGGAAGGAAATCGTTTGTTTCCAGTCTAGAATGTAAACATAAACTTGGCACTCCCAAGATTTCGAGTCGGTGAAATCTGTTTATAACGATATTTTTTTTATATAAACGTTTATCTTTTTAAAAACAGTTTCTTACGTCATTTGGTCAAGTTGTTGCTAACTTTGATACTGATTTTAATTAGTGAAAAACTCGTACAATTTTAGTAAAATTATTTCTTATAACAGGATAGAAATCATGTACAGACAAATTTCAATGAGAAGCAACATATTTGACCGTTAAAAAAATTACTGGACCTACTTTCATGTATTCATGCGTCAAGTCATGTTAATAACTAGCGGTCACTTTTGATATTTTTAATAAACTTACACGCATGTGTACTAATTATTCTAATAAGCCAGGGACGAGGCAGGTTGAATTTTAGACGAAGTGTATTAGCATTTGCATGAAGGTAGAGTGGAAAACTGTTTTGGATAAACCACCTTCAGTACACCCGATCGAGATTCGAACCTTAAACTCCCTGTCCTCGGCAGTTTAGTCTACTGTGAGAGTGACGCCTTACACCATACGGCCACCGAAGTGGGTTTGATAGATTTTATGAACACCTATACAATACCATTTAATAATAAAGTAAAATGTTATCAATGTTGACCGCAGCAAAATGTGTTTGTATTTTCTAAAATGTAGTTCTAATGAAAATTGGACCGTATATAGACCGTAGCCTTAGGTTTATACGTTGTATTTTCTAAAAGGTAATTTTAATGAAAATTGGACTGTATTTAGACCGTAGCATTAGGTTTATACGTTGTATTTTCTAAAAGGTAGTTTCTAATGAAAATTGGACTGTATATAGACCGTAGCATTAGGTTTATACGTTGTATTTTCTAAAAGGTAGTTCTAATGAAAATTGAACCGTAGCATTAGGTTTATACGTTGTATTTTTCTTTCTTTTTTTAACTTTTACCGTATCTTACTACCCATTCGGCCTATACTCATACATTATGGGAATGGAATAGGGGAAGCCAGGTAGAACTTTAGAGTAAATGCACCAGCTTTTTCGTGGAAGGAGAGTGGGAAACCATTTATGAATAAATCCTTACTACAGCCGGCTGTAGTTATTTACCCCCTCCTCGCAACCAGCAAACCATACTACAGTAGCCCCGTGGCTTCTTTGGTGCTGACTGACAGCTCACAGCTGAGTTCTGACAGTCAACATTTAGGTATATACCTACATTTTAACCGTCAGAAGTGACAGCTGCTAAACATATGTTTCTGCAGATCATATGGTTCGGCGTAGGGATACATAATTTGGTCTGGTAACTTTTCAAAGCCGTCAGCTGTCAGTCAGCACCAAAGAAGCCACGGGGCTGCTGTAGACGAGCTTGACGCTTAGTTCGCGTGCTCACCGGAGTGGGTTTATCAATTATTTATTATAAGCGGTTGATTAAGAGTAAAAGGCTCCCTCAATAAACGCGGAAGAAGGGGTGGAAAAATCAACCCCTAAACGCATCCAGCCCAGATTAGAACCTTCACACCGGCTACTACATCCGGTAGTGACCTTGACACTTTAAACCAGTGTTGTTCAACCTGAGGTACGCGAGCACATCTTACGGGGTACGTACAGCCTAAAGAATATATTTCAAGTAATTTTTATTTATTTTAGGTATTTAAAATGCACTTCCTGAACCAACTGATTATATCAGCACATAAGAATTTCTTTGAGCGAGAGTGAAAGGGCCTACCAATTTCGCCGGTAAAGGTATTTCCACACACGTTCCAGGGTTCTTTTTACAAGCCACAATCGACATGGGGACCGACGGCTTTATTTCCCCTACGAGGGAAGTTGTGCTACGAATTTTCATCGCCCAAGAAAAATCTGTTGACCCAGGCTGACTTTGAACCTACGAATTTCAGGTCCAGAGTCGAATACCACCTAGGTCAAGTTGGAGTGAAACTGTATCTGGGGGTAAGTGAATAGAAAAAAAAATGAAGGTTGAATATCAGTGCGTTAGCCCACGTGTTACTCTGTGCGTTTATTGGTATCGGCAAGAGAAACGCTGTCCCGTTAGATCTGTAGTCAGTTTCTCTAACCGCTCGTCCAGAAGGAGCTTTTGGTGGATAGTTCTCTCCACGACATCCAGGTGAGAGTTTCCCATGATTCCCTGTGTCGTTCATCCAGGATTTTAGTTTAAGAGATAGGGGGGTAGTCAAATAGGACGATTTCTCAGTGATAGGGAAGAAGTAGATGACGTGTGGGAGAAGAATAAAAAAAAACTTCTTCCGGCGTGATAAATGTGACCTTTTACTGTACCACTTTTTATCTGACACCATCTCAACCACATATCAACTCTCACACACTTTTTTTTTTTGTAAGACGGATGGATGTGAAAAGCGCGTCTTGGGAGGTAATTTATAATCCTTTACACCCCCCACCCCAACCCTCCCATTCTTAGGGGCCGGTTAATGACGAGGCGAGTCCTTGTTCCGGGATCTGCATATCTCGACCTCGCACTCTGCTCCTCCAGAAGGTTCTCGGAGGAGACTAAAGCCAGGATCACGATCAAATCTACGTTCGCCGTAACGTGACGTCAAGTAAATGTTTCTTCTTGTGTTGTTATTTTAAAATGGAATTTCCTCGCTCCAAGGGAGTGCCGTTACGTGAAGTGTTACCTCCAGCCAAACGTATCACAAGCAACGTCAACACGACTATGTATTATTATTATTATTATTATTATTATTAGCACCGCGTCTTACTACCCGTTCGAGTCATACGCACCTACGCTAATGTGTAATGGTAGGGTGATTGTGAGATGAAATGGAGGACCTACAGTTTAACGTGGAATCCGAACCACGGTGGAGGCCCGGCATTCCCCACATTCACAAGATGTCTTGTCAGAGGTGAAGGAAGGGTTTGGAATTACAGATAAATCTGTGCCGGAACAGAGGATTGAACCCTGGACCCCCAGCACAGAAGTCTGACACCTTACCCCTAGACCGCCAGGTCACCGACTATGTAATACTTAATTTGTTTGTTTATTATGTGTACCTTATTCAATGACTACATTTACTTGAATGTGGGGAATGCCAGGCCTCCACCGTGGTTCGGATCCCACGTTAAATTGTAGGTCCTTCATTTCATCTCACAATCACCCTACCATTACACATTAGCGTAAGTGCGTATAAACCGAACGGGTAAGACGCGGTGCTAATAATAATAATAATAATAATACATTTACTTCCTTTCTACCCCTCGGAGATAGAAGTATTTTGATCGTAAACAAACACTTTAACTCGTGATTTTGATCAATTTCGACGTTACATGAGCCCCTAAAACAGAAAAAGTTGTTTTTTCACAATGCCGTCCGTCTGTCCGTCTGTACCTCGGGCTAGAGCCGAAACTATTTTACAGATAGGGCTAAAACTCGGTATTTAGGGTTTTCATAGATTTCCCCCGGGGAATTTTTAGAATTAGATGACGAACCAAGGGTGACTTACTGATGGGTAAAAATAAATTAAACATATTTTATCAAAATTCGCTCTAATGATTTTGATTCAATTTTGTATCCAGGCATTTTCTAACACTACAAACAAATTGGCAATTCTCATTTTCTCATGAAGATGACTTTAAGGGTACTCTAAATTTGCAGAAATTTCAAATTTGGATCATATCTCCGCAACTATTTGAGATACAACATAACCTATTGTTGTAAAGTTGTAGTACTATTAAAAATAAAACTCTTTTGTATGAGATATTTTTTTATATAACCAATAGTTTCCAAACTGTAAGCATATATTTTTATGGAGCCCTTTGACATTCTTGAAGTCGATTGTTATGTTCTTTGGTGAACAGAGATGTTCCTCTTTTCTCATTGTTTCTGTAACAGTGTATAAGTATTACATCCATACTCTCCGGTTGAGAGTTTTTGCGACAATGTTGGCCAATATTATTTCGTTTCATAAATTCTATGAGTTTTTTTACTAAGTATTTCTGTTTCAAGAAAAAAGTGAAAGTAAGTCTGTGCAGTGTATCGTATATTTATTGTTTGTTTTTTAGCAGCACTGTTCGGTTTATAAGCTTATATATTTATTAGGCTAACTTGTTAGGGATGAGAAAGGACTAATCTAGAGGAGGTGTATCCGCATTTGCGTGGAGGTAGAGTGGACAAAACTCTTTAGGAACCCTACCCCCCCCCCTTAGCGCACCCACCCGGCATTCAAAATCCGACCTTCCCGTTCACAGGCAGACAGGACTGACATTTAAACCGCGTGTCCACCGATGCAGGATAAGAATAATTTAACCTGTTTATAACTAACGCGAGATTTACGTTACTTTTCTTCTCCCTCGCTGGACCTCTAGTTCATCTCCGGCTCCTCTTTCTCCTCCCCTCCTCCTCCTCTGTTTCTCTTCGGTCCAGTTCTTCTCCCCCACCCCCACCCCCTTCTTTCCACTTCACTTTCTCGCAGTTCNCCTCCCTCATTCTAGTCCTAGTTGGAATGGCCTGGTCAGCGGCCATGTTGGAAAATGTCACAAGGAACGATTTTTTTTCTCTCTCTCTGATTTGCAACCACGTGATCCATTCATTATGCAGAAAAACTAAACTTGTTCGAAATATTAAAAATTCCAATTTCCAAAGATATATTTTTTTTAGAAAGTAAAAAATTTGTATATGGCTAAAAGTGATGACATAATATATTATAATTTTATTTTGTAGGTATTGAGCTATCAACATTGTCAGCCATTGTCACACGACTTGACGTATGAATACTTGAAAGTAGATCTAGTAACTTTTCTACCTGTCAGATAATGTTAGTTCTATAAAAATTCTACCGTGCAGTGTTTACTATTTTATTAGTAGTTTTTAGATATATTTAGATATTGTTTAATTAATTTAAAACCTAATAAAAACATAATTTGTTTTTATATGATAGTGAAATTATTGTCTATTGTAGGTCTAAAGTAGGCTATATTAAAAATGTTCTGAAAATTGACAAATGACACCTGGACACGGGAATCGAACCCGGGACCTTTAACTTAAACTCCAATGCTCTAACCACTGAGTTATCCAGGAATTGTCCCATGCCCAGGGTCATTCTTCCCTCATATTTTAAGGCAGAGTCCATGATGGACGTGCGGAAAATCGTCGGCTATAAATGTGTGATTTTATTAAGATCACGCGCTACCAAATAACTCGGCCACCTACACAACATTGGCGTACTAAGCCAAAGGTCCCGGGTTCAATTCTCTTGTCCAGGTGTCATTTTTCAATTTTTAGAATATGGTATCTAGATGGAGCAGTCCTCACTAAGAAGCATAAATAATAGCTTGGGCTGTTTGATTACTATTAAAACTGTGTTATAAAAAAAAACTACACCGTTGCTACTTATATATTTTGATCTCCTTCGGTGGCCGCATTGTCTAAGGCGTCATTCTCGTGTTAGACTTGACTGCCAATGATAGGGAGATCGGGGTTAGGTTCTAGGTCTGGTCTACTGAGGGTGTTTTTCCATAGATGGTTTCCCACTCTCCTCCCACGCAAATTCAGGTAGATTACCTCTAAATTCAACCTTATGTATCCCTATGTCAATAGATTGATTATTACGTATGCGTAGAACCGAAACAGGTAGTAAGTTTCAGTGATAAAAAAATCCTTTTTTGTAGATAGTGTTAATTTTGGAAGCTGCAGGAAAAATTTGTATTAACAGTATCTAGCACTTATTAGCGAGTAGAGGCGTTAGAGCGGGAACGAGAACATGTCTTTAAAAAGTGTCAACACGCACTGAATGAAGCATCCTCATCCTATGTCGGGAGTTTGTCCATCTTGCATCATTTGACCACCACCTCGTCTCGTGTCGGGAGTTTGTCCATCTTGCATTATTTGACCACCACCTCATCTCATGTCGGGAGTTTGTCCATCTTGCATCATTTGGCCACCACCTCGTCCCATGTCGGGAGTTCGTCCATTTTGCATCATTTGACCACCACCTCGTCTCATGTCGGGAGTTTGACCATCTTGCATTATTTGACCACCACCTCGTATCATGTCGGGAGTTTGACCATCTTGCATCATTTGACCACCACCTCCCCTCATGTCGGGAGTTTGTCCATCTAGCATCATTTGGCCACCACCTCGTCTCATGTCGGGAGTTTGTCCATCTTGCATCATTTGACCACCACCTCGTCTCATGTCGGGAGTTTTGTCCATCTTGCATCATTTGACCACCACCTCGTCTCATGTCGGGAGTTTGACCATCTTGCATCATTTGACCACCACCTCGTCCCATGTCGGGAGTTTGTCCATCTTGCATCATTTGACCACCACCTCGTCCCATATCGGGAGTTTGTCCATCTTGCATCATTTGACCACCACCTCATCCCGTGTCGGGGGTTTGTTCATCTTGCATCATTTGACCACCACCTCTTCCCATGACGGGAGTTTGTCCATCTTTGCATCATTTGACCACCACCTCATCCAGTGTCGGGGTTTGTTCATCTTGCATCATTTGACCACCACCTCGTCCCGTGTCGGGGGTTTGTTCATCTTGCATCATTTGACCACCACCTCATCCGGTGTCGGGGTTTGTCCATCTTGCATCATTTGACCAAAGTGTCGGTGCAGTTGTGTGGTTCTTCTCCCAAAGTCCAGTTAGTTTCTTTTCTCCCGTCTCTCCCCTGACCCCCAAGCACCCATAGTGTGCATTATGCAAATCACTCGCTGGAGGATGTTATGGTCCGACACGGAGGACAAAATCAATAGACGAGGGTCCTTCGACCAATTAAAGGCAGCCAGGAGCACCGAGCCTCAACTCTTCTATCGGGTCCAGCATAGCTTCGTACGGTGTCAGTAAGTGCTTCTTGAGATGCTAATAAAGTATTTATGATATGCCAGTAAGTGCTTCATGAGATGCTAATAAAGTATTTATGATATGCCAGTAAGTGCTTCATGAGATGCTAATAAAGTATTCATGATATGCCAGTAAGCGCTTCTTGAGATGCTAATAAAGTATTCATGATATGCCAGTAAGTGCTTCATGAGATGCTAATAAAGTATTTATGATATGCCAGTAAGTGCTTCATGAGATGCTAATAAAGTATTTATGATATGCTAGTAAGTGCTTCATGAGATGCTAATAAAGTATTCATGATATGCCAGTAAGTGCTTCACGAGTGCTTGTGAGGGAAACCATCACTTATCCACCGGGAGACCCGAAATGGTGTTCCTGTTGCTCTTTGGGTCAAACATTTATAATTGGAAATATAAAGCAATTAAAATTAATAGTCGATTAAATGTAATATAATATGGACATTGACTTTGATAACTGGATGCAGAGTTTTACAGAAGTTAACTATCATGGTTTAAACACTATTTCAAGGTGAGATTGGCCGGATGGATAGTGTGCCCGACCGACTAGAGCCTCAGGTTTGGTGGCTATTGGCTACATCGCTTTTTAGCACAACTCGACTTTATTAAACATTATTTTTTAAAGAAGGAAGAGATTTTAAAAATAGTTTATTAGTGGATTTAAAAATAACGAGTGTATCCTGATAATTGTAATTTGCTGCCGAAATTTATAGATCCGATTCCATAATACAACCAAGGAGCAAGAGACTGTTTTGAGTTAAGGAATAATTTTTACAATTTAATACCATGTTGACGCATTTATTTTAAATTTTAAAGTTTTAATCACTACCTGAACAATTGTTTATTTTAGCACTATTTTAATTATAATATTCTATCATTGGTTTTGTATATTATTTCCAAATTTTCAACATGTTTTAAATATTTTAGCCTAGTCATTAATTTAACTTTATAGCTACTATTGTAATTTTATTATTCTAATGGTATTATATATTAATTTTTTCAATTTTTCAACGTGTTTAAAATAACTCAATGTATAACTCGTTTACATTTTATAATTTAACCAGTTTTTTGTATACTATCCCTACTAATTTGACAAGTTTTACAAACCTAAATTCTGTATATATTCTATTATTATAAATTTTACTAGGACCATAACACAATGGTTTACAATCTTGGGGTCACCACGACCTTTCCATCCTCGGTAAACCAAACAAGACCAAACTTACGCTTATGTCGATCTGATTCCCTGCTCCACATGGTTAGATATCAAGCGCCTGTGTGTAGGCAACACAATCTACACGCTATACATAATTTAATACAAAGCGCCTGGCTGTAGGCAACACAACCTACACAGTTTGATACAAAGAGCCTGGTTGTAGACAATACAACCTACACGCTACTCATAGTTTGATACGAAGCGCCTGGTTGTAGGCAACACAACCTACATGATATACATAATTTGATATCAAGCGCCTGTGTGTAGGCAACACAATCTACACGCTATTCATAATTTGATACAAAGCGCCTGGCTGTAGGCAACACAACCTACACAATTTGATACAAAGCGCCTAGTTGTAGGCAACACAACCTACACGCTACTCATAATTTGATACGAAGCGCCTGGTTGTAGGCAACACAACCTACATGATATACTTAATTTGATATGAAGCGCCTGGTTGTAGGCAACGTACTCTGCACGAGAGAAGTAACGCTTTGTTTTTCTAGCAAGTTTATATTAGTAATAATATTAACCCATTAAAGCGCGTACTTTATTAACACGGTTGAAACATAAAAACTTAAACTAACTTAGCCTAGGACAGCCTTCGTGATATTATAAAACTTTATTTATTTTTATCGTCGCATCTTACCGCTCTTTCGGAGTACACGCTTATGTACTAATTACATAAGTATATTAGGGAAGAAGAAGGTTGTATTTAGACAAAATATATATGCATTGACGTAGAAGGAGTGTGAAAAACAACTTAGGAAAAATACCTTTCAGTACACTCAATCAGGATTAAAACCCCGGTATTCTCGTCATCAGACGTCCAGACTATTGTGAGAGTGACGCCTTAGACCATGCGGCCACCTAAACGGCTAAGCGATATTAAATAACCTATCTTTGGGCCAATAATTTAACTGTATATGGTATATTTTAAACCGGATATAATAATAAAGGTACCAAAGGAGTCAAACCAAGGATCCTCGTACTAATTTTTTTTAACACCTTGTATTGTTTGCAAAAGTGTCCCTGCAGACACGCCCTGTCCCTGCCTGTCTTGGGAAGTTGTCAGTGCTGCCAGGGCAAAGCTTGTTAGCGGCCATTAATCCCCCTCAAGACAGCAGCCCCCCCCCCTCCCACTGCGCCTACCCCTGCTGACCCCCGGGACTCCCCAACTTCCTTGACAACAGCAGGGGAGGAGGAGAGGGGTGGTCTGGACCGGAGGGGTCCTTCCTGGTCACCGCACTATCGATTGTAGGCCGCGATACATCACCGTCAGTGTGGCAGTCCTGCAAACACCTGAGACAGGCAGAGCGCTCTACACGCCACCTCGATAACTAGCTCCACACAAACACTCGGCTTAAGGGAAGTAGCACGATTAATAAAACAATAACTTAAAAGTTTTCATATAAAAAACTTTGTATTTACACAATACTATTATTTGACTTTAAAAATATTAAAATTCAGCTAATGAAATAATAATAATACTAATAAAGAAGAAGAAACAAACCATGCAATGAAGTGGCCACATGACCATCAGCCTCATATACCATGTGGCGAAGAATGTGACAAGACTACTAAAAAAGTGACTGGAACGGAAAATAGAAAGTGTGATGGAAGAAAGCCAGTTTGAATTAGGAAAAGGAACCAGTTTCCAATGGGATGGTGAGAATAATTTCAGAGAGAGAGAGAGAGATTGCTAGAAGACAAGGAATAGTTCTAGATGTGTTTTATCGACTGGCAAAAGGCGTTCGATAGAATAAAATAGAAAAAAAAACTGATGGAAATACACAAGATGACCGGCAACAGCTGGAAGGACGGGAGGCTGCTTGTAAGCCCGTACATGGGACAGCGAGTGAAGTCTAGGCTGAATGATGGAGAAACCAACAGTGTAGAGATTTGAAGAGATGTATGCTGTTTGTCACCCAGTCTGGTCAACTTGGCTGGAGATTGGCTGGTCAGGGAAGACTTGGAGGGACGCGGCAATTTCAGGATAAGAGGACGCGTTGTCAACACAATAAAATACGCAGATGATATAGTATTACTGGTCAAAAATAAAGAAGAGTTGCAGGAAATGATGGACCGGCCGGTGGAGATAGGCAAGGAGATCAACATTGAGAAGTCGAAAGTGATGGTGATTTCAAAAAATGCAGAGGGGGCGAAAATCAATAATGGAAACCAGGATATGGAAAACATGGAGCAGTTCAAGTACCTGGGAAGTCTGCTGACAAAGGATGTCTACGGCACCAAGGACATTAGGTCAAGGATCACCGTGGCCAAGGAAGCTTTCAACAAGACGAGGTTATTGTTTATCAGTAAGTTGAGCTTGGAACTGAGGATGGCACTGATGAAATGCTACATTTGGAGCATCGCGCTGAATGGATCAGAAACTTGGGCTCTCAGGAAGATGGAAAATAAATACTTGGAGAGCTTTGAAATGTGTTGCTGGAGAAGACTTGAGAAGATCGGCTGGGCAGACAGGAGGACAAATGAAGAGTGGGGGAGAAGATCAGGGGGACAGAAAGGGGGACAAATGAAGAGTGGG
>CABFOW010005302.1:0-13759 GCA_902141385.1 Timema californicum | reverse complement strand
TGACCATCGCCCCCCCTCCCCCCTTTCCAGATTTCCCTCCCCTCTTCCCCCCCCCAAGCCCCCTACATGTAAGAAAGCTCTCGGTACAAAGAGGAAAGAACGTTGACAAAGTTCTTTACTGTTTGATGTCTTCTCGATATAGAGGAGTTCTCGAGTCATGTGTGGGCATGGGGGTGAGGGGGAGAGGGGGGAGTGGAGATCAAAAAGAGGGGGTTACAAATCGTCAAGCGAGATAAAAAGGTTATCTTTGAATTTAGAGAAAATTGCTAATCTTGTGTTTTTTTTTCTCTACGTCAGAGAGTTACGCTAGACCTTTTTCGAGGTAGAGCCTCGATTTTTTTTTGCACCATGTATTACCACCCGTCCGGTCAATACAAAGTTTATTTATTCTAATAAGGAGTGTAGGAAAGGGAAAATTCGATAAGAAACGTACTTCCCATTTGCTTAAAAAGAGAGTGGGAAACCGTTTAATGAATACCGAGCTCAGAATATCTGGATGGGATTCGAACACCCGGTATCTCTGACACTGGCGAAACCAGATCGGGTGAGCCCACTCATTAAGTCCGCGTGACCATTGGTGGCGTGAGAGACCAAGAATAATAAAGGCGACCTTTTAAGAACTCCTCTTCACCCCCAGCTAAATAATATCATTTTATAACCAAAAAGCGAGTAAAAGATTGTTACGTATCATATCAGGACGGAGAAAGGTGAATTTTACAACAGACCTACAGGCATTCGCCTAGATAAGAGGATGGGGAAACCATAATTTGAGAGATTCTTTCCCTGAAACAGCCGCTGAGTATTGATACCGAAAAGTAGAGTCAGGCGTTGTAACTGCACGTCCAAATCTGACGGTGGCCGGCATAACAGTCCTCCTTCCAATCTATCTACGGGTGAATTCTGATGAAATTATAGAAAATCAGCCTTCTAATCATGCTCCCTTAGGCTATTAGACATTTCTTTTCTATAAGATATTGAAAAAAAAACTAATTTAAAAGGTTAGTTTTAGGCCGAAATGGCTTTAATATAAGGTTGTTTTCTATGTTTCTAAGTATATTATACTTTAGAAATGTTTAATGTTTATAGAGTGTTATAGAACGTGTTAGAAAGCTATATTATTATTATTATTATTATTATTATTATTATTATTAGCACCGCGTCTTACTACCCGTTCGGGTTATACGCACTTACGTTAATGTGTAATGGTAGGGTGATTGTGAGATGAAATGGAGGACCTACAGTTTAACGTGGAATCCGAACCACGGTGGAGGCCTGGCATTCCCACACATTCACAAGATGTCTTGTCAGAGGTGAAGGAAGGGTTTGGCAATCAGATAAATCTGTGCCGGGACCGAGGATTGAACCCCGGCCACCAGCACAGAGATGTCGACACCTCACCCCTAGACCGCCAGGTCACCTAGAAAGATATAATCAGTTTAAAAGAGTCATAGGAACTTTTTTTTTAACGTTTACTGCGTCTTATTAGCACCCATCTGGTCTTTTTCATACATGCACTGATGAGGTAGTAACAGGGAGTTTATAATTTTTGCAGTAATGCGCTTCCATTTGCGCGGCAGGAGACTAAGAAATCATTTAATATAAACATTTCGGTACATCCTGCCTGGATTCGAACCCCGAACTTTCCATCACTGACACTTTAGTGGATGTGTCCACCAGTGTGGATTGTAGGGACAATTATTACTCGAGTATTAGAGTATGGTCGGCTCGTCATGGGACGATCCCTAAGGCTAAGAGTTAACAAATCTGTTTGAACTACACTAGAGTCGCGATTATCCGTTCCTCCGTATTATCCGGCCCGGTTCTTGGTGTTAACAAGTGCGTTTCTAAAATAAACCAACCGGTACATCTCCCCCACAAAACATTTGCTGAATTTATAATGTAATCCATTTGACACTATATTTCCACTTGTTAGTGTTGCTTTATAGCCGATGTTCCATTTCCAAAATTAATTAGGCCCTTCTGTATAGTAAGATTTTTAAAAAGATCTCTCTGGTTTCAATTTTTACTGTCTCCCTAAAATTACTGTATTCATATTTTACATCGTCATCATAAAATGAGCAGATTCTATTAAAACAAAGTTAAAAGTTCTGTAAAAATTAGAAGAAGAAAAAAAAGGTATGCAAATCCATACTGAAAATTATTTACACCAGGATTCCGTATTATCCGTATTTTACTCTGTCCGGCCCGGAATGCCGCCAATTTAGGCCGGATAATCGCGACTCTGGTGTATTTTCATGTAATCATACGCTGAAGATTACCCTCTGAAATGGTATATTTCGACATATCTTTTAAATTTGAGGGGGGGGGGGCGGGAAGTCTTAACATAATACAGCCCTAATTTAATTTAATAAAGGGCCTTTCTTAAAATACAAACATATTTTATTGTAGGCAACATTGGTAATTATTTATTATTGTTAATTTATAGGTGTTTATTATATATATTAAAAGTGGCAGCTAGCGACCACACAGCTTGACGTATGAATATATGGCGGTAGATCTAGTAACTTTTTCTGACTGTCAGATAAGGCTCTCCCTATAAAAATTGGACTCTAGGTAGGTATTCTTTTCCAGTGATAATTTTTCTGGATTATCTATCTAATAAAAATCCATTGGGTGTCTGTTTTTCTGTATCGACTATGTAATAAAAATCCATGGGTTGTCTATTTGTCTGTATTGACTATGAAATAAAAATCCATGGGTTGTCTATTTTTCTGTATTGACTATGAAATAAAAATCCATGGGTTGTCTATTTTTCTGTATTGGTTATCTAATAAAAATCCATGGGGTGTTTGTTTTTCTGTATTTACTATGCAATAAAACTCCATGGGGTGTGTTTTTTTTCTGTCCAGATCGTTTATCAAACTTCCCGATAAGGTACTGCTATAACCTCCTTTTGGGGGCGTTGACCCATGAACACCTATATAGTCAAATATTGCACAAGTGTGTTTAAAACGTATATAGGAAGTGATTGTTTGCAATGAGAGTTAAATTCGTTATTTGCTGCAGAAACTAACATATTATAGTATAAAAAAATTACATCCCATTATAATGGTTACTTCAAAAGAAGTCTATAAACTTTAAAGTGTATAAAGTAGTTATATTCANAAAAAAAAAAATAGGTCACATAAACTTCAGAGTTGAAGAAAAATATAAGTGAAGAAAAGTTGAGGAAATAAGAGCCAAAAAATAAAAAGAGGAAATGGAAGTAAAAAAAAAAAAAAGGAAGAGTGAAACGAAAGGAAAATACGTTAGTACGACGCAGGAAACGAGCGGCATAAAGTCACACGGTCTGTAGGGAAACTGCCCCCTACCTGGTAGGCTTTGTGGCGCGCGCGCACACACACAAGAGGACAGCTAGCCCCGGTACGTGGTAGTATAGCGTCTTGGAGGAAACGCAATATGTTGCTGACGGGGCGGGGGAGTAAGAGGAGATGTGAAGGAGGGGGGGGTTAGCGTCTTGGACCTACGTCTCTCGACCCCAACGTCTCAGCAGACAAGTGACATTTTCAAATCTACGCTCTTTTTGACCATGTACACGGCGGCGAACAATTTTAAATCGCAGCGTCAGGTTTTTAATTTAATTTAATTTCTATTAAATATCTTTAATCGTAAGGGGATATAATCTTTTAATAATAATATTTAGCATCGCGTCTTACTAATCGTTCGGGTTATACGCTTTAGGTAATTTACTAATTACGCTAATGAATTAGGAAGGTTGAATTAGAGGAAGTGAACCCGCATTTGCGTGGAGGGAGAGGGGAAAACCATTTAGAAAAAAACACCCCCAGTTCACCCGACCGAGATTCGAACCTCGATCTCCCCATCCTTAGCAGTCGATCTCAACACGACACGCGAGTTAGTCGACTACGCCACCGAGGCGGGTTATAATCTTCTAAAACCTTGCATCGGCGTGCACAAGGACTAAACGTGTGTCTCGTCTAGTCTGCTTCGCCGTTGATGAGGAGGTCGGGGTTTAAATCTCATCTGACGCGCTTCGTTGGCCGAATGGTCTAAGGCGTCACTCTATAAATAGACCTGACTGTCTAAGACGGGGAGATCAAGGTTTGAATCTCGGTCAGATGTAATGAGGTTGTTTTTGGTCCTGATGTTTGAAACGCATAAATGCGGGTACATTTTTATTAAATCCTACCTTAATCATCCCTATCTTATTTGTGTAGCTAAACAAAGATAGATCATGATTACTTAAATAGCAAATTTATTATATTTGTTAATTATGGATATAGCAGCTTATAAATATAATTTTCTTTAAATTTAAAAATGACTCTTGGACTCGGTAATTTAACCCGGGACCTTTGACTTTGTACGCCTGGGTACAGGACAATTCCTTTATATCTCAGTGGTTAGAGCATTAGTGTATCAAGACAATAGTCCCGGGTTCGATTCTTGTGTCAGGGTGTCATTTTTTCAATTGATAGAATAAAGATAGATCGGTTGGGTCGTGCAATAATTAACACAGTAGAACACCGGATAACCGAATACCGCTCACCCGAACTGCCAAATAACCGCAACCAAGACGGAAACAGCCCCTCGCCTCTAAGAATCAGAACATTTGGTCGCTATTCCTGTACACTCTTTGCTACATTTCTCAAGTTACATTGATTTTTAAGCAAATCTTTTAATTTATTTTATAAAATGTTAATTTTCCTTAATACAATCATCGAATGATACAATAATTATCCAAATTGGGATTAGGGGCCTATATGAATGTCCTTTATCACAAATTGATTCGGACAGTCGGCGCTATCCGGAAACAAAGTTGTAAGGGTACGCCATACTCGTATTTTTGTTACGCCTCTATCAGGTCTATCGACCACTTCTGATTACGGATCCAGAGGTCCTGGGTTTGATACCCGGCGTTTCCAGATTATCTGTGAATCAGTTGGTCTAAAACGGGCCCAACTAAGCCTCACGAGGACAAAAATGAGGAGAAGCTTGACTGAAAAAGTAGAGGCTCCAGACTAGAAAACTGATATTAACAGCCTAAGGTTTTTTTTAGCATCACGTCTTACTACCCATTCTGGTTGTACGTTTATGTACTAATTACAGTAATGGGTTAGGGATGAGTAAGTTTGAATTAGAGGAGTGTACCCGCATTTGCGTGGTAAACCGTTTAGAAAAAAACACCCGTTGTACACCCAACCGGGTTTCGAAACCCAATCTCCCCGTCATCGGCAGTCCCAGTCTATTGCGTACATAGGGGTGCGGGGTTCAATCCTCGGTCCCGGCACAGATTTATCTGATTGCCAAACCCTTCCTTCACCTCTGACAAGACATCTTGTACAAGACATCTTGTGAATGTGGGGAATGCCAGGCTTCCACCGTGGTTCGGATCCCACGTTAAACTGTAGGTCCTCCATTTCACCTCGCAATAACCCTACCATTACTCGTTAGCGTAAGTGCGTATAACCCGAACGGGTAGTAAGACGCGGTGCTAATGATAATTATATTGCGAACGTGACGCCATGGACTATTCGATCACCGAAGCGGGTAGTGATAAGGATTGTAGTTTGTCGGGATGGTGTGTATGCCACACCGGTCCACCCCCCACCCCTTCCAACCCTTCTCCTGTCCGTCCATCTCCTCTCTAAGCGGACATCCGGTCCACCATAGCCTCCCCCCTAACCCCCCTATCCTAAGCCCGTCATTGAGGCAAGTTCGATATCCAACACCCAGCAAGGGTGGCTGCACGGTTAGTGGACCTGACTGGGTTGGAAGGTCGTGGACCAATCCCAGCTGTACCGGAGTCTTGTGTTTCTAGACACGTACCCGCCTCGGTGGAGTAGTTGGCTAACGCGCTTGTCGTGTTGAAGCTCGACTGCTGAAGACGGGGAGATTGGGGTTCGAATCTCGGTCGGGTGAACTGGGGGTTGTTCTTACTAAATGGTTTTCCACTTCTCCCTCTACGCAAATGCGGGTTCACTTCCTTTAATTCAACCTTCCCAATTCCAAACCCATTAGAGTAATTAGTACTTAAAGCGTATAACCCGAACGGGTAATAAGATGCGGTGCTAAATATTATTATTATTATTAAAAAGAAAACAAGAAAAATGTATTTTTTAAATACAAGTCAATATTGCCTGGGTGTTTATACTTGTCAGAGGAAGAGGGGAAGTGTTATCAGTGGGTAGACAAGAGACCTCTCAGGGTTAACTTCTAGTTTTCTTCCCTCTATTTCTATTTAATACATTAGCATATATGTGAAAAATACCTTTCTCAGCAAAATTAGTAGGCCCTTTCACCTTCGCTCGTAGAAATTCTCGTGTGGTGATAAAATCAGTAGGTTCAGAAAATACACGTTTATTATTTATTTATTTATTTAGCACCGCGTCATACTACCCGTTCGGGTTATACTCTTAACCAAATTAAGCTAATGAGCTAGGAATTGAAAAGGTTGAATTTAGAGGAAGTTAACCCGCATTTGCGTGGAGGGAAAGTGGAAAGCCATTTAGGAAACCTCCACCCCAGTTCACCCGACCGATATTCGAACCTTTTATCTTCCCGTCCTCGGCAGTCTAGCTCAACAAGAAACAGGTGCGTTCGCCAACTACGCGACCGGGGCGGGTAAATCCACGTTAAATACCTCAAATGAATGAAACGACCTTCCTAATCCCTAACAAGTTAGTGTGATTAGTACAGTACTATGAGAATAGCACGTAGAGTGGTGCTAAAACCAAAGTTGTTGATGATATTGGTGACCTGGCGATCTAGGGGTAAGGTGTCGGACTTCCGTGCTGGGGGTCCGGGTTTCAATCCTCGGTACCGGCACAGATTTATCTGATTACAAAACCCTTCCTTTCACCTCTGACAAGACATCTTGTGAATGTGGGGAATGCCAGGCCTCCCACCGTGGTTCGGATCCCACGTTAAACTGTAGGTCTTCCATTCCATCTCACAATCACCCTAACATTACACATTAGCGTAAGTGAGTACAACACGAACGGGTAGTAAGACGCGGTAATAATAATAATAATAATAATAATGTTGACGATATTTATCGTTTACGCGCCATGTTACAACAGTTTCTTCTTATGGCGACCCGGCTATATGTGTGCGACCACCATGTAAACTTCGCATTCACTACAAATCAGACGTTGTTGGGAAGGTGTAAGCCGCAGAGGTGGCGAGACTGCGCCATTTTATTCCTGAAAGGTAGCGAGCGCGCGAGCGGTGAAATGTTTCATTAACTGATGTACTCTACTCTCCAAGTTAGATGTGACAGTGTAGCCAGGGGGGCCTCTTTCACCCCCTCCCTTCCCCCCTTCAGGCTAATGAGTAAGTTTCAATTCTCCCTCAACCCCTCTTCTTCTCACCCTCCGGTTTAAAAAATATTGTCCCCACCTCACTCCCCCTCTCTTTTGTCGACGGGAGGGGTTGCGGCCGGCTGAGGGAGGTCCAATGGGAGGAATATGCAAATCAATACGATAGTGTCGAGCGAGGCTGACCAGACTCTTGGCAATGGCTACAGTCATGTGTTCATAGAGAGAGGGCCTTAACTGACATCTTGGTGAGCTACTTCAGTCATGTGTTCATTAGAGAGGGCCTTAACTGACAGCTTGGTGAGCTACTTCAGTCATGTGTTCATAGAGAGGGCCTTAACTGACATCTTGGTGAGCTACTTCAGTCATATGTTCATAGAGAGGGCCTTAACTGACAGCTTGGTGAGCTACTTCATTCATGTGTTCATAGAGAAGGCCTTAACTGACATCTTGGTGAGCTACTTCAGTCATGTGTCATAGATAGGGCCTTAACTAACAGCTTGGTGAGCTACTTCAGTCATGTGTTCATAGAGAGGGCCTTAACTGATAGCTTGGTGAGCTACTTCAGTCATGTGTTCATAGAAAGGGCCTTAACTGACATCTTGGTGAACTACTTCAGTCATGTGTTCATAGAGAGGGCCTTAACTGACATCTTGGTGAGCTACTTCAGTCATGTGTTCATAGAGAGGGCCTTAACTGACAGCTTGGTGAGCTACTTCAGTCATGAGTTCTTAGAGAGGGCCTTAACTGACATCTTGGTGAGCTACTTCAGTCATGTGTTCATAGAAAGGGCCTTAACTGACGGCTTTGTGAGCTCATTCAGTCATGTGTTCATAGAGAGGGCCTTAACTGACATCTTGGTGAGCTACTTCAGTCTTGTGTTCATAGAGAAGGCCTTAACTGACATCTTGGTGAGCTACTTCAGTCATGTGTTCATAGAGAGGGCCTTAACTGAGATCTTGGTGAGCTACTTCAGTCAAACTTTCATAGAAAGGTCCTTAACCTTCAGTTTGGTAAGTTACTACAGTCAAACTTTCATATAAAGGGCCTTGAATCAGAGTGTGGTGAGTTACTACAGTCAAACTTTCATATAAAGGGCCTTGAATGAGAGTGTGGTGAGTTACTACAGTCAAACTTTCATATAAAGGGCCTTGAATGAGAGAGTGGTGAGTTACTACAGTCTAACTTTCATATAAAGGGCCTTGAATGAGAGTGTGGTGAGTTACTACATTCAAACTTTCATTCAAAGGGCCTTGAATGAGAGAGTGGTGAGTTACTTCAGTCAAACTTTCATAGAAAGCGCCTTATCTGATAACCAGAAAATTTACTGAATCTACTTGAATGAATTCATACGTCAAGTCAAGTGATCTGAAACAACCAATTTTGATAGACGTTGTAAATACCTCTAGAATGACGCTATAAAATAGTAAAATTGTATCAATTTTGACGGTTATAAAAATAAAAGTATTTTCTTAAATGCTCTTCCTTTAAAAATCGGATTGTAAGTGTGTTGGTTTCACAGTCAGGGCAGAGTTGGGTGTGCGGTTGTTTTATAGAAACTACACTAGATGAGAGAATTGTTTGATAATTTTCTTTGAACTATTTTATTATTATTTTGTTTCCTTCTAATTATACAAATTATCAAAATTTATAAAGTTTGTATGGTTATGGCAAGTCATATGTAATTATTAGACTATATATTAAACTTTATCCCTAAATTCATAGGTCAAAATATAAGTGAAAACCTTTCGAATTCATCTTAAATATTACAAAGAAGAAACTCCTCTTTAAAAAAAAATTTTTTTTTTTTCAAAATAATGTCTTGTTTTCATGGAATTTTCAAGAATACATGTGATAAAGAAAGATATTGATTTTATATTAAATAAGTAAATATATTTGTCTCAAAATAAAATTAACGTCCAGGGGCTTAGCAAACACAAAAAACATAAAAATAAATTGAATAAGTATATTTACGAGAGTTACAAATGTTAAGGTGGGAGTGTATTGGACGCTATAAAATGGCAGTGTTTTTTCAGTTGTTTTTTAAATCAAAACATTATTTTGACCAAAATAAATCAGATATTTTTTCTAGTAGAAACATCGAGTTTAATTTTTTTTTTTNAATCAGATATTTTTTCTAGTAGAAACATCGAGTTTTATTTTTTTTTTTTCACACGGTGATATCAAACAGCTGTAAAATATCTATCAGAGGTGTTCTGGAATTTATTGACAACTTTTTATCTTTAATTTAAAAAGTTTGTCATCTAATGCTACTATGCTATGACATATACTCAACAACTGTTGATATCACTACGTGAGTAAAATTAAACTCCGTGTTTCTACTGTAGAAATATTTTATTTATTTTGGCCAAAAAAAGTTTTGCTGTAAAAGACTGCAAAATCAATAGTCTTTTCTCGCGTTCCTTATGTCCCCATCTTAAGTAAAACAAATTAAATGGAGGTATATATTTTATTTATTTTGGCCAAAAAAAGTTTTGCTGTAAAAGACTGCCAAATCAATAGTCTTTTCTCGCGTTCCTTATGTCCCCATCTTAAGTAAAACAAATTAAATGGAGGTAATTTAAAATTGTGGTTTTTTTTATTATTTTAAGGATAGAAATGAACGGACTTTTTTTTTAAAGGGACTGCAGCTGAGCAAAAATAAAGTTCGGTCTCTGTGGTCATCTCGCCGCCTGGGAAGTATGCAAGACGCGGTGCTAGCGTGTTTGTTGGCTTGTCGACCCTCCGGGCTGTGTTAGGGGCGCGCCAAGGAATGCTGGTCACGTCTTAAAACGGACAAGGGTTGATGGCAGGACGGTTTACAGAGCAAGGGGAGCCTCCTCCCCTTCGACCCCCCCCCACCCCCTTAGCCAACCCTGCGTGAGTCACTGGAGAGGGAGCTTGGACCAAGAACAGTACCAGTGGCTTCTTAAACCTCGGGGAAGTGGACATTTAAAACGTATAGCCATCATACACGGAATAATGTATGTATGTGTGGCCTACGACACTTTAGCTCAGTCTGGTAGCGTGTCTGTCTACAGTAGTCCCATGGCTTCTATGGTGCTGACTGACAGCTCACAGGTGACTTCTGACGGCTTTGAAAAGTTACCAGACCAAATTACGTATCCCTACGCCGAACCAGATGATCTGCAAAAATATGTGTCTAACAGCTGTCACTTCTGACAGTCAATATGTAGGTATATAACTAAATATTGACTGTCAGAAGTCAGCTGTGAGCTGTCAGTCAGCACCAAAGAAGCCATGAGGCTACTGTACAAAGCTAAGGGTTCAATTAACGGCTGGAAGCTGGATGTTGTGTCTGTTGTGGATTTTAAGTTAGTTTAAAAGTCGTGTCAGTCTGGTCAAAAAGTGCTCATCAAATAGGCCTACCTCCAATAAATGAGAAACATATACGAATATATATACTTCTGAATCACGTTTTACCTCACATTTGGGTTATACGAACACGAAGAGCCTAGGTACTAATCACACTAGCATGGTAAGGATGAGTAAGATGAAATTTAAAGAAAAGTTACTCATATTGGCGTAGTGTGGAGGAGAAAAATATTAAGGGGGAAGACTATTCTTCAGCATAAATGGCCGTGATTCAAATCCCGACCTCCCCATCTTGGACAAACCAGACCAGATGAAACGGACGTTTAATCCTCATGGCCACCGATGCAGGAAACGTTTACTATTGTTGTTATGAATATATATTATTATTATTATTAGCACCGTGTCTTACTACCCGTTCGGTTTATACACACGCTAATGTGTAATGGTAGGGTGATTGTGAGATTAAACGGAGCACCTACAGTTTAACGTGGAATCCGAACCACGGTGGAGGCCTGGCATTTCCTCACATTCACAAGATGTCTTGTCAGAGGTGAAGGAAGGGTTTGGTAATCAGATAAATCTGTGACGGGACCGAGGATTGAATCCCGGACCCCAGCATAGAAGTCCGACACCTTACACCTAGACCACCAGATCACCTTATGAATATAAAATGACACGAGGTGGGGGTCGAGCCCGGGATCTCTGTACTGAACTGTCAATAGTCACAGTTGGTAAACTGTAATTATTAATAGCTATTAATATTAATTTTCATTCACTTAGGTGGTAGTATGGTCTAAGGCGTCACTCCCACGATACACAGGCATTGTCCATGATAGAGAGATCAGGGTTCTAATCCTAGTTAGCTGTACTAAGGCGGTTTATCCTTAAGGTGGGGATTTAGGGGGCACGAGAAAAGGTCAGTTTTTTTGCAGTATTTATGTCTAAACTTTTTATTTGCTAAGATAAATAAAACATTTCTCCAGTAGAAACAAAGAATTTACTCTTCCTCACCTGGTGATATCAACAGTTGTTGAATATCTGTCATGATCATAGCAGCATTAGATGAAAAACTATTTAAATTAAGAGAAAAAGTTGTTATTAAATTTCAAGACACGCTCGACAGATATTCAACAACTGTTGATATCACCGGGGGAAGAAAATTAAACTATATTCTATTGGAAACATATTTGATTTATTTTTACAAAAAAAGTTTTTATATAAAAACTGCAAAAAACACCAGCTTTATCTCAAGTGCCCTACACTCCAACCTTAAAAGGTTTTCCACTCGTGGCTTCATATAAAAGTAGGTACACTTCCTCTAAATTTTACCGTCATCATTTCTAACACAATAGCATAATTTATAAATATGCATACAGCCCGAGCAAATTTAAAGACTTGGTGCAAAAAAAAACTCTCACATAAAATAAATCAAAATTATATCATTCTTTAAGCCCTTCTTTCATTACGAAACCCAAAATACGCAGTAGGCCTATCTTTAAAAGCATCCATTCAAAAACAAGGATGATTTTTTTTTTCTTCTTGATACACGATTCATACCTGCTAATAGAAATAATGCGATACATCCAACAAAAATAAATATAAAAAAAAGCTCGCTTTGAATCAAAACTATTGATAAAAAATGTGTAATAAATATAGAAACTATTACGACGCCATCATCTCTATTCACGACAATATGACACTTCCGTATAAAGGGACGAATTTTAAGATAACAAAACCTTTCTCACAACGCTTTGTGAGCTTGGATGCACCTCCATAGCTTCGACGGAAAAAGGGGAGAGAAAAAATTGTTCAACCCGTTTGGGCTGCAGGTAAACTTTTTTTTTATTCGTGATATCCTATTATTAGTGAAGTCATCCCTTGCAAACACTCGAGATTACTAGGGGTGTCAATACAATTATTACAGATTGGAGGGTCGTAAAAACCGTGGTCGCATGGTCTAAGACGCTACCCTTGCAAACACTCGAGATTACTAGGGGTGTCAATACTATTATTACAGATTGGAGGGTCGTAAAAACCTACTTCCGTGGTCGCATGGTCTAAGATGCTACTCTTGAGAACACTCGAGATTACTAGGGGTGTCAATACAATTGTTACAGATTG
The DNA here is from genome assembly GCA_902141385.1 of Timema californicum. Lineage (NCBI taxonomy): Eukaryota > Metazoa > Arthropoda > Insecta > Phasmatodea > Timematidae > Timema > Timema californicum. The sequence goes on along the minus strand of CABFOW010005302.1, from coordinate 1,004 downwards.
GAGGGTCGTAAAAACCCACTTCCGTGGTCGCATGGTCTAAGGCGCTACCCTTGCAAACACTCTAGAATACTAGGGGTGTCAATACAATTGTTACAGATTGGAGGGTCGTAAAAACCCACTTCCGTGGTCGCATGGTCTAAGACGCTACTCTTGCGAACACTCGAGATTACTAGGGGTGTCAATACTATTGATACAGATTGGAGGGTCGTAAAAACCCACTTCTGTGGTTGCATGGTCTAAGGCGCTACCCTTGCAAACACTCGAGATTACTAGGGATGTCAATACAATTGTTACAGATTGGAGGGTCGTAAAAACCCACTTCCGTGGTCGCATGATCTAAGGCGCTACTCTTGCAAACACTCGAGATTACTAGGGGTGTCAATAGTATTGTTACAGATTGGAGGGTCGTAAAAACCCACTTCCGTGGTCGTGGAGATCAGGGTTCGATACTAGTCGGGTGTACAGAGAGTGGTTTTTCCTAAAAAAACAATTAATCTACCTTCACACTACACTTCTTCTAAATATAACCTTTCTAATCTCTAACACATTAGTGTAATTAGTACGTAGGCATACAAGCTGAATGGGTGGTAAGAAACGGTGATAGAGAAAAAAAGTGTATTTCACGTGATAGGATCTATTAGCTAGAACAGATTTACCGCTTTGGTGGCCGCATGGCCTAAGGCGTCAGTCACTTTCGCAATAAACTGGACTCCTGAAGACGGTTAGATTGGGTTTTGAATCCCGGTCATCTGTGATGAGGTCCGACACCGTGGCTCAGTTGATAGCGTATCTGTCTACTGGGCTAAGGGGTCCCGGTTTCAATTCCTGGCTTGGATGAAAAACGTATCGTCGGCGAAACGTGGGTTCGCTCTTTCACAGTGATGCATTAACGACCGGGGTGCTGGGTGTTGTGTCTGTTCTAGATTTATTATTATTATTATTATTAGCACCACGTCTTACTACCCGTTCGGGTTATACGCACTTACGCTAATGTGTAATGGTAG
>CABFOW010005301.1:5150-44219 GCA_902141385.1 Timema californicum | reverse complement strand
CATATTGTAGTTGAAAATATGTTCGTGTTTTAAATAGAATGTATTTTCAGAAATCGATATATCGAATATATTTGTTTTCTACGCAAAAATTGATAATGGATATAAAAGAAAATAATAATAAAACATACTTAAGCATTGTTGAGTTCACTATTTCCAATGTATGTTTAATTGTTAAGCATGTTGTTTTAGTCTTTATTTAAATATCCGTTTGTATTTTTATTATCTTAATACAATAAAATATCCTTTAATGATGATTAAAGTTGATCAAAGAATATATAGGCCTTATCTGTTTATTTCATATGTTTTTTAGAAACTTAACCCATTCTAACAACACTTTTAAAAATAACTAAAAGACACTCAAATTTTGATTGATTTTATTTTTAAACAATAATATGAGTCTAGATTGTTTAATTTGGCTGGATTTTAACCTGTATTTTGCGAGGGGGAGGGGGGTTAGGGTTGATCAAAATTGAAAGCATGATTGAAATAAACCTTAATTCACAACTTATGCCTATATTGTGTAATGTGGGTCTATTTGTAAATCATTAATTTTTTTTAACAATTTGCTAGGATTCGGATTCGAGAAATAGTGGATTCAACCCATCTCTAATTAATACTATTGGATGGAGTGTTGAATAGGTTGATAGCTTGATTAAAACCCATCAGAGTAGTGATGAGCCTATTTCAATGCAACTCAGAACCAATTTTTATTTTTCTTAAATTCAAACACCAATTGAAAAAGCCTTAAAAACTGAAAAACTGATTAAATTAAATTATGAACAGGGAAGGAGCAGATAAAATTTAGGCCAATGGAAGACAATAAAGGAGGAAGATGGAAACATTTTACCGGAAGTGACCTAACACAGGCTGAAAACAGTTTATGACAAGATGAAAAATAACCATTTCAGTAAAACAGGCTCAAGTCTGTATATCTAAAAGTTTGTTGAACAGACAACCAATACAACCCCTTGGTGGGTTCAGATACATCGAATATCCGAAGAAGTTGACTGCTGCAGTGAAAACTCATTTTAATTCTTGGGGTGGGGGTGGAAAGTTGTCTGTTAGTGTTTTATCTAAACACTCTCTACTCCAGCATCATCCCAGCTGGCTGGCTATCCCTTATATTTTGAGCCATGATTTAGCCCGTTATCCAAATAGTTTTTATGGTAATCTATACTGTGCCATTCAGTTACTAAATTTAACTTCAAACAGAGAAATAATGGATCCATGCCTTTTGATTTTTTAGAAACAATAAATTTAATCATCTTAAAAAACTGACCTTTAATTTTGAACTGTCAAGTTTCTTTATGACAGCAGCCATCTTTTTGGCAACAGGTTTGACTTCTTCAACATTATAACGCGAGTAGTGTTGGATGTTTTTGGTCCACACTGGTTTCATGCATGGGTTGTTGATAATACTGAAACATAAGGATGGAATGAGTAGAAATGTGTAGAATCAAGACTTCAAAATAAAAACTTAAAATATTATAGCCTAATATGAACATTTGTTTTATAATTTTTTTTTCCGGACCAATACCTGTAATTTTATTATTATTATTATTATTATTAGCACCACGTCTTACTAACCGTTTGGGTTATACGCACAATGGACACATTTATTTAAATATAAATTCACATGCTTCCCATGAATTCATAGCTGCATTTGAGCATTTTCCTGCAGTAAATTTGTTCTTAATGTCATTTATCAAGAAGTCTTAGTCGAAAAGTAGAAAAAGAGTTGATGAGTTCATGTTGAGAGCTTGGCATACCAACTCCAAAACCCTGCCTTCCACTCCTTCAATATATCATCTCTTGCTTTTATTCTTTTAGCCCTCCTTGTCAGAAGATAAAATAACTAAGTTAATTGTTTACTTGAGTGCAAACACACTATTTATATTGAACATATCAGGGGTTTTAATTTTGCTTAAGAAAATAGTATTTGAACTGTAACATTTTGTCCAGATAACTTAAACAAGTATGATTTTCAACATCACAAGTAATATAACATTTGTAAACTATATTAATGATACAGTAAAGCGCCAGGATCCAAAATGTCAATCAACGTGAAATTATATTAGGGCTATCTTCAAAATGTCTATACTTATGTACATACTTAATGTTAGAGACACTTTTTTCCTACACAATCCTCCATTGAGTATAATTATATTAGTCTGCCAATATTTTAGATTATTGTCACAATAAAACCGCAACCAACAAACATTAGTCTTTCATTATGTTAAAAATATAGAATTAGATATAGAAGGTTTGATCATTCCATGAGTCAGTAAGTTTGGCTCATAGCTGTATTTTTAGAATAAGAGAGTTTGGGTCTATTTATTTTTTAATAGCCCGGTTGAAGTTAAGTCTTAAAAAGAAGCATCTGTTGTGGAGATTATAAACCACTTTAGTATATATATGTGTGTGTTGTGTATTTGAGATGAGTCAAATCATAAACCTCTCAAAACCAAATTCAAATCCTAAAAATCTTTAAAAATATACTATTTAAGTTAAAGCGATAGTTCGAAACCTTAGCTCAGTCGGTAGTGTGTCTGTCTACTGGGCTAAAGGTCCCAGGTCCGATTCCCGGCATGGAAGAAAATTTATCATTGATGAAAATATGGGTTGACCCTTTCACATTGCTAAATTGATGGCCGAGGACAGGATGTTGTGCCTGTCCTGTATTAGGTTATATTATAAGTCATATGAAGCAATGNTGGCCGAGGACAGGATGTTGTGCCTGTCCTGTATTAGGTTATATTATAAGTCATATGAAGCAATGACAGGCCTAGCCAGCTGGTAGTGAAAAAATAAATGGCTTGAATAAAAGATTGACCCAGGCCACAGGCTTGAAACAGAAATGGATGTAAAAAAGTTGTTTTAAGGCTTTTTGAAAATGCTATTTTGTTTGAAGTCTATATTTTGTCATAAATAATAATATTTAGCACCGCGTCTTACTACCCATTCCGGTTATACGCTTTAAGTACTATATTACGCTAATGGATTAGGAATTGGGGAGGTTGAATTAGAGGAAGTGAACCCGCATTTGTGTGGAGGGATAGTGGAAAACCATTTGGGAAAAAACACCCCCAGTTCACCCGACCGAGATTCGAACCTCGATCTCCCTGCCCACAGCAGTCGAGCTCAACACGACAAGCGCGTTAGCCAACTACGCCACCAAGGCGGGTGTCAAACAAAAAAAGTAAAATTGTTACCCTCCCAACTACACTAGGTTGTAATTCTGTTAATCCTTGGTATTGTTTATTAAGTCAAGGCCTTTATTATTGCACTAGTTTAAACATAGAGGATAGAAGGGCAAGGCCTTCACGCTTACCAGAAAACTGTGGGCCTCCAAGTTCATAATTAAAACAAAACATTTAGTTAGGAAATTTTCAAGGTACATCAGTCCCCTTCTCCATCAGAAGAGAGTAAGGGGAGAGAAGAGCAAGGAACTGATGTATCTTGAAAATTACATAATTATGTATTTTAATTGTGAGCTCTGAGGCCTACAGTTTTCTGGTAAGTGTGTAGGCTTTGTCGTCCTATCCTCTCCATGTTTAATTTAATACAGCCATTTGGCAAAATTTCTCTTGTTTACATAATTGTACTAGGGATACTTTTTTTGAAATTTGTATAACTCTCAAGTGTAAATATACAACATTTGATATATAAATTATTCAGGGGTGCAATTATAGCCCACATTGAGATGCTTTAGTCTATTAGTTCAGCTAATCGACACCACTGTGCCAGTGTAACGAACGGCCTAGTAGTATTTTCCTCTTTTATAGCTCTGCAACAAATATACGAGAACTTCCAAGTTGACTTTTTTAATCTTTAATATAGTAGATCTGACTTTGCTTCCAATAAAAAAGAGTGGACTCTGCAGCCCTAATGGAAACATTACTTGTACCTCAGAGATAAGTAGAGTGCAGCGGCAGCAATCATGGAAGGTGCGTAGTGACACAAGTCATATTCAACAAGGCAGAGTTCCATCAGATATTTAGCCATAGCATGCTGTTCAGAAGAGGCCTGCATACAAAATGAAATAAATAAATTAAAGTGATCTAGGTATACACGAGACAATTAATTACTTTAGTCACACTAGAAGAAAAGTAATTTGAAAAAATAGCATATTTAAGACAAATTGATGGCATTTTAATAACACTATCTTTAAATCACTTTTCGAAAGTGAGAAAATGAACATGTTTGGACTTTTTATTTATCAAGGTCTAGCCTGTTTTTCTACGCTTGCTTCTTGTTTTGGGGAATCAAGAGGTGCGTCATCCAGGCCCAGGTCGAGAAGTCGCTGCTGTAGTTTTATACTTGAGAGGCATTTGATATGAGTCCTTGGATCCGAGAGGGTCAGAGAGTGGTAGTCGGACAAATGATAGGTTGGAGGTGGAGGAGAGAGGGTTCTTAACTGATAGGCGGGTTGCGTTGAGAGGAGTTGCGGGGGAACGTTGGGGGATGAGGCGGATGGATATTGGAATGGGGCAGGGGTGAGAAGGGCTTTAAAAAATATTGTAATGTTCTGCCCTGGCTGTGCAGCGTAGTCCTACCTTACTACGGCGGTACTTTAAAGGCCTTGGAGGGGGGTTCATGAGGAGAGAGCGGAAAGCCGAGAAGGAGTTGGCAGTCCGAATGGTTCTTGATCGCTAAACGGGTGGGGAAGGAGTTGGCAGCCCGAATGGTTCTGAGTGCAAGGATATGAAACCAGACCAATAGATGGCTTCCCAAAGCCCTGAGAGGGTTGGGATGAAATCTGATCTGATGTTTATTTCTATTTTTTCCCTTATCTCCATAGATTGACAATATTCATCAGCTGGAGGAGGTTGGGCCCAACCCTCCTCCAGTCTTATTCTCTAAATTTATGCTAACATGTATATATTAACCCTCTTATAATTACTCTTACTAAAGCTACTACATTATTTTTACATTGAATGGTTTTTTGTTGTCTTTCTTTTGGTAAGGCCTTTGGCTTAATTGAGCCCTTTGTCTTGGCGCAATCTCTTAGCTCGTTTAGAACTAGCGGACTGGTGCGCTGGGTTCAAGGGGAGGAGTGTGACCCATCTAGCGGACCGCACGTGCGGGTAGGGGGGGGGGGGGGACCCTTGGGGAAAAGGGGAAAGGCCCGGGGGGGGGGGGCGCCCTCCCCCCCACCCCCCCCCCCCCCCCCTCCATAGATTCAAATGTGTTGAATGCCCAAAAAATAATCATATTTANAAGGGGATAAGGCTGGCGTGGTGTGTGCGCTTGCCGCTAGATCGCTCCGCCTCCCTTCTGAGGGGTGCTCTCGGTCTCGGAACGGTCATTAGATGTCACACAACAAGTCCAACTTTCCTTTTAAGCTGGCTTCCTTCCCTATCATTTACATTATGTCCGTGTTTCCTCGCAGTTTTCATAAATAATTAAAAATGATAAATTAAATACCCAAGCTTTTATGTTAATTGTTAATTAGGGTTATAGCCACACCCCTGATTTTACATTGTAAACTGAAAATGTTATTTTTCGATAAAGAAATTATATTCAGATGTGGTTCTAATCTCAATTAACTGATATATAATAGCTTGGCTATTTAATTCAGTATGATCTTCACAATTGTACTTTTGGCAGTATAAAGCCCTCCCTGAGTCTAAGGTGACTGTGTTAGCCGAAAGCTTGTGATCTTAATTTATCCCACACATATATCTGACGATTTCCACACGCCCAACATAAACTCTGCCTTAAAAAAAATGAGTGAAGAATGACCCTGGGCATGGGACCAGCTGATAGCTCAGGGGTTAAAGCAATGGCATACTAAGCCAAAGATCCCAGGTTTGAGTCCTGTATCAAAGTGTCATATTTCAATTTAAAAAAATAAATATAACGAAGAATGTTTTAAACACATGAAGAGGCCCAAAGTCTAAATGATTTTATAATGGATATTAAAAAAAACAAAGACAAAATAAGACGAGAGGATATTTAATCAAGAAAGCTCACCTAGGTATAGAGGAAAAATGTCTGAAGAATCTAATGCACAAAGGTGACATCATCTTTATTCTGTCTTCTATATTAGAAGCAATCTCACACACACACATTTAAACACTAATATTTGAAACAAAAGAGAGGGAAAAGTAAATACATTTTATACAAACAGTAAACCACTTTGAGTAATCTGGTGGAGGCTGGGTTGAACCTCAGTTACAGCCAGGTCAGGTTCAAAACCAACAATCTTGGAACAGGGTCTGGCCAGTTGATTCCCAGCTTGGTGGGCTGGGATGTGAGGGTTGGTGATGAGCTAAGTCCACCAGTCTCACTCAATTGTTTTTATTCCTCTCTTCTCACTTGCACACTTTATCTGCTCCTCCCATCTTTTTCTTTGTCTCCCTCGAGTTATTTTCACTATATACTTCATTTCCAACATTTTTCTTTGGAATCCTCTATTTTTCCATCCTCATTATGTGTCCATACCATCTCAGTCTTGTTTCCTCTAGTATCTCATGTCCTCCCTGTACCACCAATTTCCCATATTATGTTATTGCTGATCTTGTTTCTCCTCGTTACAGCCAACATGCTCCTCACAAACTTCATTCCCATGGCCTCCACTTTCTTAGTCTCTCTTACACTCAATGTCCATGTTTCTGCTGCATATGTGACAATGGGTACAAAGTATGTATGCCCTGTACAACACTTCCAGGGCACTTTTCTTTTTCATAGCAGGTCTTGCACACCTATAGGACAACTCTCCCTGCTGTCCTCTTCTAATTAAATCCTCTACTCCCACCTTTCGCCTCAACCAAGCTTCCAAAGTATTTTACATTCTGAACTTTTCTTAGCTCCCTACTCCATTCAACTTTATAGCTTTACTAGGCCTTATACTCTTGTCATTACCATCACTTTACACTTCACCATGTTAAATTTCATTCCACTCTCTTTCACTTCCTCATTTCTATGTAAACAAGAATAAATAATAATTTAATAATTAAATCTAATATAAATGCCATGTCCATCCACCAAGAGTCAAGACACAAATTTGAATAGGTAACCACAGAATAAAAGCGAAAAAATTAAATTTATATATATATATATATCTCAAGAAACAGGCAACAACAGTAGGCTATGTAAGTGACCATAATCTACCTCAAGCCATGTTGCCATAGTCCAGTTGGTGTTTTACTCACTTCTGCCGAGGAAGGGTGACTGATACACCAAACATTTCATAATTGTTATATTATGTTTTTAACTATGAGCTTTGAAGCCTACAGTTTTCTGGAAAGTATTTAGGCCTTGTACTTATCTTCTTTTCAATGATAATTTCAAACCAGCTCAAAGTTATCCGGAGGACTTGGATTTTTTTAAATTTCCATCAAGACAAACAAGTAAGTTTTATAAGTGGTATTTAAAATAATTTATTAAAAACAAAATATCACATAATATGACAAAATTAATTTTGCCCTTTTATAGAGATCAAATGAAAAAAAACAAAACAATCTAAATTATTTTTAATAATGTTAATATTCAGTTTGGTAAGGAATTGAGTAGTAATTATCTATGCAATCCAGTAATGAGAATCTAGTTTTGATACTACTTAGTTTGGTCAGTAACATGTCTGTTTACTGAACTAAGTTCCAGGGTTCAATTCCCAGCATGGCTGACAAATTTATAATGGGTGAAATGTGGGGGTTACCCTTTCACAGTGATGAATTAACAGCCAGGGACTGGAAATTGTGCCTGTTAAGTTAGATTATAAGGCATATGAAGCTACGACAGGCCTAGCAAACCGGTAGTAGAAATTATATGGCTTGAATAAAAAAGTGACCCAGGCTACAGGCTGGCAACAATAATGGATGTAAAGTAAAGTTTTTACACTAATGAATTTTCCTTAATATTACTACTCTTTAAATCTTTCACTCTCATTGTTGGAGGTTTGTTGTTCACTAAGTGTTGACCTTGAAATCTACCCTCCAGTAATATCCTTTTCTCATCACTCACAGGTTCTTTTACCCCTACTCTCCCACCATTTCAAAGATAGGCTTTATTGCTAGCTTGTGTGTACAAGCACAATGAGTCAGCCAGCAAGCATGAGTCAAATGTCCTTTTCAACCTTTTTTCCTACTAAGCAGCAACCTTTGTAACACTATTGAATCAATCGCCCCACGTTGGGTGCCAATTGTATACCATTGAATTAATCGCCCCGCTTTGGGCGTCGATTGAAACACTACGGATTAAATCCCTGATATAATAATGCTGTGATGTTTAGGTTTTATATAGCTCCGTGGTCGAGCGCCTATCATCACTGTACGGAAAATATACCGTTTAACCAGTTGTCTATAGCTCTGTGGTCGAACACTAATTAAAACGGTATAATTAATACATGTAAGAAAGAGAAATGTTGATGGCTGTTTATTCACACACGGTTTATTTAAATGACATCTGTTAATTACTTATACATACGCCAATTAAATGCTTTATATCACTGCATACTTGTGATATTAATGTAAGTTATTTTATACTTTATTAGACTGTGACTGCCAGTGTGTGGCTCTGACTTGTGCGTGAGATGCCTTAAACACACGCACAACAGCTTATATATGACATACCCCTTGCATCTTTCTCCCCTCGTTAACAGTGTAAAAACTAACTAATATAAAGAGTCCTGGTGACAGGTGTTGGTATAGGGAATTGGCGTCTTTGCCAACCAAATACTGCGGGGTTGTTCCTTTTAACAGGAAATAGTGCAGTTCTTTTAACAGGAAATATTGTATAAAAAATATATTTTAAATGTGTAATCCTTTTGCCATCATTTCTGAAATGCCCGTGTTTCTTCATGAATGAATCTTAAAAGGATACTCTACATATATTACTTTAAAGAAAAATTACCTTCATCCATATTTTTTTTATATAATTTAGAGTAATCCAAACTAATATCATTACACCTTCCATCATACATTTTGTTACCTGGCAATAATACAATAGACAAGGTTAACTTCCCCTGCCAACACGAGTCTCGAACTTAGCACACACTTTTCCTAGGCCATAAACAAGCGGTGGATAGTCAGCCAATCCTTAGCTCAAACAATGGTGGCATAGTCGGGTGATGATCAGATCACTAATGGCCAAGCCCAAGTGGAAATAAGTTATTCAGCTAAATAATATCATAACTATAAAGCTGGATTATGCTTCGTACTCATCTACTTTCCTAGCCCAGTGTCACTTACATCTGCTGCTCTGCTGAAGCGGCGGAGGAAGTGCAAAGGAACTGGTCGGCCCAGTTTAAATTCTAGCTTCATTAGAATGTGCTGCTCCATCTTGAAAATTTGCTCTTTACTATATGCACTGTCAGAGATGTAGACAAAGTCCTGCACATCTGGTGAACACATCTCCTCGTATTTACAAGCCAAAAACATGGCTGAAATGCCCACGAGCTGCAGGTACTTGCGCTGGACTGTCTTTTCAATCTGAAACAGCAAAGTCTGTTATAATTACAGCACAATAAAAATATGTGTTCACAAATAAAACATCTTTTCTCGATTAATTATATTTATTCACTAATTCAAGCATCCCACCTTGATACCTGTAAATACTTTTAACATATATAGAAAAAAGGTAAAGGGATTAAGTTAGGATTCAGAGGAAATGTACCGATATTTATATGATATTTTAACACCATCTTGTCTCTTAGTGGCAAACCAGGCCAGATTAAACTGATACTTTAGGACAAACATCTTTGGACATGGCCCATAAAGCCACATTGTTTATATTTGTGAGCCAAATCCCTCTTTCTGTGTCCAGGCAGTATGGCCTCAGCCTTTTGCATGCTTGTGTCTTGGTTGAATTGGGTGTCGCAAGGAGAGCCATGCACTCAGTTCGCACCGATATATGATATTTTCTATTAATTAAGTTTGTCAGCTAAATTAAGTTTAAAATTTATCTGAATTTTCAATTAAAAATCAAGTAAAAGTATTTTTTAAATTCAGTGTAAGCCCAAGCTTTAATATAACATATTTTATTTGTAGAGGCACTGAAGGAAAATAATAATAATTTTTTGTGTATTTGTGTTTTTAAAGAATGTTTTATAATTTAATAAAAACATTTATTATTACTGTAAACTTACAATGAAATTATGATTAGCCCCATTTATCTATAATAATAATAAATAAAAGGAAATATTTTTCTGGGTGTGTATGCGCGTGCGATGTCCAGCCAATTCTACAGCATGTAGAGGTCTGAAATTTTTAACATAGGTGGACGGAAGGGGGTCCAAATGCACCTTGAAGCTGGCTTTTTAAATTTTTAATAAGGCTATTTTTAACAAAGTTTTGAAGGGGTCACGGGCAACGGGCAACGCCGTGCGTGACGCTAGTTATCAATAAACATTAGTTAAGTGAAAATCCAGACCATTTTACAAATTAGCAATGTAATTGGAGCTTGAGTTACCTGTAGAAACCTGTCTAGTATAGATATTGTGACGTAAAGCGTCTCGGGTAGGAGAGCAAATTGTTGGTGAACTTCCACCAACCAGTCCACAAGTATGGATCTCATTTTACTATTTATCAATAGCTCTGACATAAACGTCGGGCTGATAGGAAATTTGATCTGAAAACAAATAACAAATATGAGAAATAATATAGTATAAAATCATAATTTAAAATTCTTCAGCAAATACAAGCTTATAAAAGATTTATTGTAGTACATTTTTGAGATGGCATGTGACTTGATTTAAAAGGGTCATGTTTAGAGAATTGCATCAGACTGCCAGGTTTGAGTTAAGTGTATCAGTTATGTGCTTAATCTTGGCTATAAGAAAAGTGACTCAATGTTTAAAAAAAAACTATGGGTGATTCATTTTAGGGGTAAGCAAGAACCACTTTAAGGACTGGCGTTAAAAAAATAACACAAGGATTGCATCTTTGCAACATCTATATTGTTCTAAATAATGATCAAAACCACAAACCATTAAATAATACTATTATTGAAGCAATATTATTAAATAAATATTTTAAAGATTTGTATTTTTGAAAATTTTACTAAAAGAATAATAAATAATGTTAAACTGTTACAAAAACAGTGTTTCTTCAATTAATATTTTTATGTATAATAGTGACCACGTTTTAATAACCACAATTACAACTAACTAAAGCAACGTGATATAACTTTTAGACATGTGAAAGAACTTGAACAAACTATGCAATGTAAACACACGGCGGCAGACATATGATATCACAACTGGTTCTGGTGTGTATTTACAACATTCCTGTATAGCACTGTTAAAACTCCCATCTCTCAGAAAGTAAACATTTTTCTATGGTTTGATGATATCATACTACGCAGCAGGAATAAATTAAGGAATATTTTGAAGGTATCTGACCTATATTCCATTCACCGTAGGAATTGACTTCTGAAAGGTCTTTTTCCCTACCATAAATCTACTACATAGGATATTGGTAGGAAAAAAGACCTTTCAGAGTAATTCCTACCGTGAATGGAATATAGTTACCTTTAAATAAATAAAATGCAATAATATGAGAAAACTGCCCCCAAGAGTCCAAAATGTATATTGTATTTATTAAAGAAGATATGCAAGTGAGACGAGGAAGGGTGAGGAATGAATTTTTCAAGGAGCATGCTAGGTGTCACTAAGAAAAAGAGGATTAGAAATTAGGACGCCTAGGCAAGAGTTGGGCTACAGGGGGTACATAAGATAAAAGAGGAAGCAAGGATGAGATGGAATGGACACATAATGGGAATGAAAAAAGACCACAAGAAAGCCTAGGTAAGAGATGGGGGCAGATAACAGCATAAGTGCAGGCAGGAGGGGAATATTGGACTAGAGTTTAACTAGCAAAAACTTTCCTAATGATGCACTTGATATTTTAAACACTTTCATTGCCAAGTAAACTAATTCCTAATTCTTTTTTGGAAAAATATAATGGCTCACAATTATACCTAATATCTAATGTAATCACTAAAACAAGCATACAAAACTAACAGTTATAAACATGGCGGAAAGTGAGTAGAACGTGTCTGTAGCGGCTCCGGCAAAAATATCACAACTGCATTCATTATTAGTCATAATTACCTATCGTAGTTATATTTCATACAGCCTTAAGTAATTACATCTGCCAAGTGTTGTTTATTTCATATAATCACAGCTTTAGTAAAGTGCTAACGACTTTTATTGTTTGTGTATAGCCTCTGTTACAAGTGCAAATGTCGCCAACTATGAAAAGTGTACTTGAAAGATTTGAGAAGTTCAAAGCAAGTGTCAATGCTACTATTCACAGCCTTGAGTCCCGGGTAAAAAGTGGAGTGACAAACTATTGGGTCGGCTCAGGAAGCTAGTGGATCAATTCTAACTGAGATTGAGAAATGATTTCTCAGAGCTAATCAAGAAAGTCATGCTTCAAGAGGATAAACTCGACGATCTTGAACAATACAGCCGAAGAAACTGTTTGCTCGTCCATGGAATGCCAGAAAAACCAGGCGAGGAGGTGAGGCTTGTGATGTTGACAGATGTCACCGAATAGAACATCCGCGGAGGCTCTGGTGGAGGGTAGAAGGCCTATTATAATTAAATTCACAAGCTACCAAAAATGTTCGCTTGTTTTCAGCGCAAAGAAAGCCCTTAAGAACACCTCCATTCTCATAACGGAGTCACTCACATCCATGAGACAGCAAATCCTCAAGGCAGCGAGGGATGAATATGGAATTCGGCAATGCTGGACACACGACGGGAGAATAGTTATCCTAGGGGATCAAGGTCGTCGAGTGTACATCAATACACTTTGTCAGATGGACAAATTAAACATTTTGTGAGCTGAACAACATCAGCCTGTACATGAACACTTAATTAACAATCCAACTAATAAGTGTGTATTCATCATGTTGCTGTGGTGTGCGCGTGTTTAAAACACTTTATTTCACTCTTATCTTTTTATTTTATTTTCCCTAATATTGTTTATTATTATTATTATTATTACTACTTATCATGTTAAATTTAATCTGTATGTTTGTGTGCATCTCTGCATTTCCTCAGTTTCTTGGGTGAGTATTTGCATGCATTTATTTAATTTTATTTTCTTCTATTAAGAGTAAGGTTCAAACATTTGCACCACTAACTCCAACTAGTTTACACTTCCAAGAACTCTGTTCAATGAACACCTGGGACACAGAGCCTTCCACCTCCTTACCTGCTGTTTGTCCCCCTACAACGAGGGAACTGTTGAAGGGATTTCTTTCCTCCCACCCTCGAGCCTTACAACTCTCACTCATGAATGTACAATCTTTACCTGCTCATGTTCATGAATGCCAGGATATCTTTGCGACTCTTAACTTTCATGCTATTTTAGTTTCAGAAACATGGCTTGTACCCCTCCCTTCCTAATTCACTTGCCCATTTGGACAATTATAATCTTATTAGAAATGATCGGGAACAAGAAAGAGGTGGGAGATTGGCAATGTATGTTCGAAGTGATGTAACAGATTGTAGACCTATAAGCATACTTCCAGCGCTATCGAAAGCCTTTGAATATATTGTACACAGACAAATCTATAGCTTCATAAATAATCACAATCTCCTAGACAAATAACAATCTGGGTTTCGACCACATCACAGCACTCATAAATGTAACTGATGGTATAAGATTAGCCATGGATAGAAGACAGTTGATAATGTTAGACTTTAGCAAAGCTTTTGACACCATTAACCACGATATTCTTCTCGCTAAATTACAAACCTAACTTTCATTTTTCAGTAAGTTTAGCTCAATGGATGCAGTCATACCTAACTGACCGCCAACAATGTGTCATGATAGGTGACACTGGGTCAACATGGCGTTCAGTGACATATGGAGTGCCACAAGGTTTGGTGCTGGGTCCACTCCTTTTTTCAATATGTATAAATGATCTCCCAAGTTGTTTGCAACATTCTCAACATCATTTATATGCCAACGATTTCCAACTTTATTTATCATCCTCTCTTTCTCATATCGATAGTGTCGTGGATAATATAAATGCTGACTTAAGTGTAACACATAATTGGTCACTACAAAATGGTCTTAATGTAAATCCTAAAAAATCTCAATCTATTGTTATAGGGTAAAAAAAAATATTACTATCCACATTGAGCTTCACATCTGTACAACAAATAAATTTAAATAACAGCCCAATTCCATTTGTGCCGGTTGATAATAACCTTGGTTTACATATAAATGAAAACCTAACATGGAATAATCATGTGAAACAAATATATAAAAAAAGTGTTCTTTGCCTTACACTCACTTAAGCGCCTGAAAAAATTTATACCAATGAATATTAAATCCACTCTTATCTAATCTCTTATCCTCCCGCTTTTCGACTATTGTGATGTAGTTTATAATGACCCGACAGCTGACCTTGCAGCAAGACTACAAAGACTCCCGAACACATGTGTTAGATTTATATTCGACCTCTGGTCACGTGATCATATTTCCCCATACTATAAGAGGCTAGCTTGGCTAAGACTTAAAGAAAGACGAACTCTTCTCTATGACAATCATAAAGAAACTATTGACTTCCAACTCCCCACAATACCTTTCTTCTTCACGTATTCGCTCACTCAGCCCTAATAATAATTTCAACACTTGATCACAAGAAAACTTAATTTTATTCATTCCTCTTCATAATTCCAATCATTACTCAAATTCTTTCACTGTTTTAGCTTCTCGTTCATGGAATACCCTAACCAACAATGTAAAGAAACTAGAATTGAATGGTTTCAAGCGAAAAGTTGCAAATAGGCTGCGTGTGGAAGCTCATTCTTGAGATTGAGAGGGGGAGACATAGTTACACCTTGTGTGCGTGTGTGTGTGTGTGCATGGTACATAATCCTTGTGTATTTTAGCTCTAGTTTAAAAAAATACTTTTTGTGTGTTTTATATATATTATTTTGTTAAACTTCAGTTTAATTGTACTAGTTAAGTGTAAGAAAAGGCAGTAGCCTTAACTTTGCCATTAAAATCTATTAAAAAAAAATTAAAAAAATAGACCATCCAAAAGGAACACAAATAACCCACCCGCAGCCCTAGAATCTTATATATAATTTGATAAGCTCACTTCCAGTATTAGAAATTACAAGGAAATGACTGAACAGATGTTGAAAAAGACCCCTAATTTTAATGGTTAGGAGTCCAGGATGTTAGTAAAAATAATAATTCTCCTCGAAAATCAAATTTTCACCGATAATTTTTGGTTATTCATTCTTTGTTTAATCAACTGTTAGACAGTTATTTGCTGAATGGCTGTAAATCTCTAAATAAAATATATCTCTTTGGCTAAAAAATAAAGCAAATTTTTATTTGTTGGTTCAAACACATCACCATTTTCTCTTTGGATGTTAGTCATAATACATCTAAATTGAAATGCGTAAACTGGGGAAACATTTTATCTTTTATTGGAATGTTATTGTTAATTCAAATTTAAATAACAAGAATGAGCATAATTAGAAAATTAAAAGGTTAATTTCATCAACATATAGTCTATGTTTTGTTTCGCGCATGATAAAAGGATGTCTAAATATATTTTGTTATATATTATAGGCTCAAAAACCATAAAATGATCTTCAACAATGTTTAAAAATAGCTATTTTAACAATCTATGTATGAGTTTTGGTGTTAATTTTTTATATATAAAAATGGGTTTTATATACTTTCTATGCAAAAAATGAGTTTTGATGTTTATTTTAGCAAAGAGTAACAATACAAATACACAAGTAAAGTTACGTTTTCATTTTACCACATAATTTTGAGGATATGATATTTAAAAGTATTGTATTGTGTACCACATTGATATTTTCACATTCTTACAAATACGGTATGTTCTGTAATATTTCCATGTTGATACTTAATTTTGAGGGAATGATATTTCAAAGTACCGTAATGTTGTGTGTACCAAATATATATTCCCACTTTCTCATGCATGCACGCACACACACACGCGCACACGCACACACACACACACACACACACACACACACACACACACAGTGTACAACCAAACTATATTTTAAAATTCCCTTATCCAGGGCCAATTTCCAACTTTTCTAGTCACTATATATATTAAAAATCTTATTTTATTAAGATTTCAACTTAATGTGATACTATTTCTAGACACATACATCATCTGAAATTGTGTCACTCAATGATGGAGTTAAAGAATTTCACTCTAAGCATTGGGCAATCGTGTGGTGCAAACTAAGTTAGAATTCAATTAAATCCTATTCAGTACACCAGTACAGTTTAAAATTGTTGCGAGACAAATTCTTTTTTAATTTCTTCTTTCAAATAGTGTAATAAAATTCTTGCATATGCACACAACCATGGCTTAACTTTGGTTAAAAACACGCAAAAAGAGAGAAGGATGAAAAGATGAAACAATAATCACATGTTGACTATGAGAATTCAAATTAGTATGTTCCACTGTTTAAAAAGATTTGCGGTGACTATTAACAGGAATAAAAATAATATTGTAGATGAAAGTTTTTTTAAATTATTTTAATGAATGTGTGAAAATTCCATAAATATGATCAAATTCCCTGACTTTTCCTGGTTTGCCAGGTCGCTGGAAACCTTGACTCTCTCTCACACACACACTAATGAATATTTCTCTATCACAAACACACTTGCTCTTTCCCACTCCTTATCATTCTCTAACATTAGCACTTTCAATCTCCAACTCAATCACACAAATTCATACATTCATTATTCCCACTCCCATTTTCCCAATCTTTTTATTTATCTTGTATGAAATTTGATAAGCCCAATTCTGGTGATTGAAATTACGATAAAATTACTTTAATACCAATTTTGGCAAATGTGCACTCATTTTAAAGGTTTAGGGTCCAGTATGTCTGCAAAAATAGCCTAAAACTAAAATCCAATTTTCCAAGTGAATTTTTCATATTTTTCTTGTGTGAGTGCAGTGGATTATCTGTACAATCATTCTTTGTTTACATTTACATGGAAACCATTATCTGTGTTTAGTTGTAAATTGGTAAATACAATATTTATATTATTTCAGGTTCGGGTTAAACACTGAAGTAATATTTACACTAGTGGGATAGAATTAGGAAGGATAAACAGAGGAAGTGAACCCACATTTGCGTGGAGGGAGAGTGGAAAAAACCACTCCCAGTTCACCCGAGTGAGATTTTAACCTTGCTCTCCCCATCCTCAGTAAGCCCAACACGAAACTATGCCACTGAGGTGGGTTTTCCATTAATAGTTAAGATTGCTGCAAGAGGGGTAGTTTTAAAGTTCTCATCATGGCATAAAGGGAGAAATATTAGTTTTGATTTAAATTAAATACCGAATGCTAAGAAATTTATATTAAGTTAATAGCCTTTCACAAATAAACTTAACTAGAAAGTAGTGCGAGAGCTTTTCATATAAAACTTTATTTATTTTAGTTAACTCTAGATTTAAGATGGCCAAGAAGGGTTGATTTGATACCCTAAGGTCCCTCCGAATTTTTTTTCACGTGGAAAAAAATGTATTTATTATAGTTCTCTATATGCAAAGATATAAACAAAAAACCATCACTAATCAACATTTTCTATTAAATTCTTGACACAAAAATTACCATAGGTTTTCCTTTAAGAGTTTGTTTTAACATCCATTATTGTTTCCAGCCTATATATAACCTAAGTCAGTTTTTAATTCAAGCTATATATTCTCCACTACAGGCTGGCTAGGCCTCTCTTAGCTTCACATGTCTTATAATCTAACTTAAGACTAGGACAGGCATAACATCCAGTCCCCGGCTGTTAATTCATCACTGTGAAAGGGTAAACCCACATTTCACCAATGATAAATTTTTTGGCCATGCCGGCAATCGAACCTGGGACCATTAGCTCAGTAGACAAACACGCTAATGACTGAGCTGAAGAGTAGGATTCCTTTAAGAGATATAAAATACAAATACGTTAGTGCTAAGCTCATATTAATTTTAGACAAAACTAATAGTTTACACAGGGTTTTGCGTTTCTATTTTTTTTTTAGAAAATTATTGCAAAATAATTTGAAGAAAATTCCAGAGACTTTAAAATTTCTTCAACCTTTTCCTTTCTCAAGTTCCTAAACTTTTCCATTTGCGTATCACAGCCCTGCTGAGTAGCAAGTTTTAATAAGAATACTCAATATTCTGTTAAACCATTAAACTGGATTAACACACCTTTTTTTAAAATAGCACACACATACTAAGATAAACACGGTTGATTTATATGACTATAAAATAACTTACACAATTATTGAGATTTTACACATAAATTAAAAGTTCAATAAATCACAGTTGTTACTCATTATTAATTGTGTGTTTTGACAGACCCATTGCCCTGTCCAAATTGAGTCCTTCAGCAGCATATTGTTTTATGTACTGAAATTTAATCTTAATTCTTATTTGAGGTTAAATGAATCGGTGAGTTACATTTTTCATCTTCCTGGTTCTCTTTCTCTCTTCCACTTTGACTTTTATGAAATATTTTAATAGACCATTTCCTCTCATAATATGACTCATTTTTGTATACCACATATTAGAGAATGTTTATTTTAGAATAAAAGTTTGTTAATCAAGAGACAACAATTGGCTTCGTAACAAAAAAGTAAAATGCTATGAATGATTCAAAGCTTGCTTGTACATTCTTTAAAATGAAAAATGACACCTAGACACGAGAATCAAACCCAGAACCTTTAGCTTAGTATGCCAATGCTTTAACCGTTGAGCTATCCAGGAATCGTCCTGACCCCAGGGTCATTTTTCACTAATATTTTAAAGTACAGACTGTTATGGACCTGCGGAAAAAGTTGGCTACAAATGTGTGATCAATTAAGAATCACGAGCTATCAGCTAATGCAGCCGTTGTCAACTCTGTAGTTGGCTTTGTACTTGTACGTATTTAAAGGTGTATTAAAAGCTTGTCTCACCTCAAGATCTCTCAGGTAAGAGTAGATGTCCTCAGCATAGTATCCCAAGAGGATTTGACAGTCACCACTTAGCTTATCAATGTCCTTCAAGTTTCCTTCGAGACGTTGAGAAGAGTAAGACTTGGGCTCAGGCTTCACCACCTCTCTATTCTCGACTTTGTTCAAAAACCTAGAGATGGGCACTATTTTATTGACATCCTTTATAGCTTTATTTGCCTTTTCAACCTTCTCATTCTTTACATTTAGGATTGTCTCAGATTTCTTTAGTTTCACATTCTCTTGGGTCCTAAAAAAATTAAAAAGAACAGACCATCAGTTTTTATTATTGGATGATATATAGATTTATATAAAGTAAATTATAATAGATTTTCAGCAACTTAAAGGATATGGTCTAAAATAATAGATAAGCTAGGAAAGTGAATTTTAAGAAAACACTTTTATCGTTTCCCTTAAAGCGTTCCCAGCCACGAATCAAAATCAAGTCCCAACCTTATGAAATTCAATATGACTGCCAAATGTTATAGTGCTGAACTAGCTGTCAGTTTCTGCTGATGAAAATAAAAACGACAAAATTATAAATTGTGTATAGCATAATGCCTATATTAATCATTGTATGATACCAGCGACAAGAATAACAAAGTTAGAATCTCGACTGGAAGTAGTAAGGCGGTTTTTGCTTTATGGTTTCCCAATTTTCATACAAATTCAAGTATATTTCTCTACATTTAATCTTCTTACTATCTACCACAGTAAATTAAGTATGTAAGTGAATAGCAGATAGAGGTACAACAAAGCAAAAACTAAAGGATGTTTTATCGTGTGTTAATCAGAGATGAATCAGTATGTTTCTACTGCATAGGTGATGCTTCAAATGTTTTTCAGTGATTGCAAATAAAATGTCAAAGTCGGCAACAAATGTTAAGTCTATTTTCAGTGTCGACTGCATTACAAACTTTACCAATGTTATTCACATGCCAAATATCCAAATATAATTAATCAAATTCCTATCTAAAAAAACAACATATTTTCACTTGTTTAGGTAAAGTTTGTTATACATGGAATAAGGTACCTTCAATTCAGGGTGTCCAGCCAAAGCATATTTTAAAATTATCTGACTTGTACCATTAAAGGTTTTCCAGTCTATGTATTACATGTTTTTATTGAGATTGCAATTTAATGTAATACTATTTTTTGATGCATACCCATTCTGAAATTACATCACACTGAGATTTTTAAAGATATCAGCCCAAAGCAATGGGCTGCTAGAAAGTGTGTTTTAAGTTAATTTCGGTGAGATAATATCGCGACATTTAAAGATAGCCTAATACCAGTAACTTATACAGTTTAAAATTGTTATGATACACATTCTTTTTAGTTTCTTCTTCCTACAACATAATCAATTCTCACACCTGCACATAAACATGACTAAAATTTGGCTAAAGACATGTGGTAGACGGGCGAAAAGTAACTTGAAAATCCCATGTTGACCTTGAGAATTGAGATTAGCACGCACAACTATGACATGTGTTAAAATGGGTTTGAGGTGTGTATTAACAGGAATAAATATGTTATTTTTATTATTGTAAATAAAAGTTGTGTATTTTAGTATATATGTGAAAATTACCAGACCAAACAAATTCCGTTTTTCAGGTTGTTGAACACCCTGCAAAAGATAAATCAAATTTATAATTTTTTTTAGACCATCCTTAACTGTTCTCTTGTGAATTTAGCTTGAGATAAGCATAAAAGATGATAAATTAAACGCTTCTAAAACCGAATGCTTTAGGCTTTACAACGTCAACAATCAGAGGCATTACAAAGAAAGAAAAAAGCATAGGACAGGAGGGAAAAGGAAAGCAACATACCGTCTTGATGACAGCTTGCGCTTATTGCATTTTGGTTTGGTTTGCAACTTTGAATGAAAACCTGTGGTGTACGGACCATACTGACACAATGCATTGGTACACATACTATTTTTGTGTGATGAAACATCACATTTTCTTCGTGTACTGAAACAATTTATTATATAAAAATATAATTGAAAGATCAATAACAAGGTACTGTAATAAGACTGACTACACACTAAATTATTACTTATTTTAGGCAAATAAGTAACTTACTAATCACAAAACAAAGCGTCGGTCTGTATGTATGTCGCCTAAGATCTCTGAAATCGCTCAAATGATTGTGATGGAGTTTTTATTTTATTTTGTAGGACATTTATCTATTCAGGTTTTAGCACATATTATAACATATTCCAATAATATTTCAAAGTAGTTAGAAGTGAGCCCCAAAAATTTAAAAACTGGTGAATAATCTAGCGATCTGATTGGTGAATGATAAAATTAAATAATCTTTGTTATTCTTTTATTCCCTACTGTGTATTTGAGCTTTATTCTTCTATGAAGACATGTTCGGTGTTATATGTTACACCATTTTCAGGTCTTATTTATGACAATTTATTTTAATACATATTACATTAAAAGATTTTAAGATGGTGTAAGATATAACATGTCATCATAGAAGAATAAGCTCAAATAAGGAGAAGGGAATAAAAGAAAACCAAAGAAGATTTAATTTTATCGTTTATTACTCTTTACCAAATTAATTTGAGTATTAAAAAACTTGTGTATATTCCGTATATCTGAAGGTCATCAAGGAAAAATATAAGGAGATACTATAGGATATATTGCAAAGATAGCTCTTTATGTTGTAGAAACAACTTCATATTTATCAAAACGTTAGCATTTGTTTACTTACTGATATTTGTGTCCAAACAACACCTAATAAATCAAGTATTTAATTTGAAAATTATTCAAAGCTTGATAAACACTGACAATTTTTTTTTGGTATTATGAAGTGTTAATTGTACACTATGGAGTGGTAACATCAAGGACTACTACACGTGCATCTACAGTTATGACTTCAGTATGTATGTAAATTACATATATCAATAAGGGTATTGATAACGTGATGTTTAGTATTAACTAGATCAAAAAGGCAAAATAATTTAAGATGGGATTATTCAGGGTGCTGTATTCAGCTCTTCATCTCAAAATTGGACAATGTACATATTTTATAACAAGTAATGTCAATTATATCACTAATACCCAAGTAATACCATTAACAACCTTCTTCAAATTGTGTGCTGAGAATCCCTTTACGCATATGCCTAGTTATAATGAGGTTGCTTCACATAATGCTTGGAAAAGTAAGCTATTCCAACGCGGAAAGCAAGATGTTGTAACGATGTTCCAAACAAAGGATATGCATCACACTACAACCTAATAATATGGAGGTTGTCTAACTCACCAAGGCTCGCCAACTCTCACCAACTTTCGCCAAGTCCGACCGATGCCTCTCCCCGTCAAATGGGACGTACGTACTCGCTGCGACGCATCCACTCTCCTCGCTTGGGCAACTACGACTGACCGAGGCGAGAGCCAAATCAGAACCTCGAACTCCAAAAGAAAATACTGTTGCCAACTTGACTTNATGTTTCTGCTGATTAAGCCCCCCTCTCAGGTATAAACCATAAACCCAAATATCCTTCAGTTGGGTATACACCATAAACCTAAATAATACAATGTGTTATTATTGGAGAATGGAGCTTCATGTCATCAAAGGTACAACTTCATTTGAAAACTTACATACCATGAATGAATTAACTCATGCATCCTATTCATTAGTTTGCAAAGCGCTCTGGGACTGAAGAGAATAATGAATTGACACTGGAGCAGTACTTTAGCAAAAGCTGCTTTGTGTAGCTATCCTTCATCATTCAGATATTTTCTCTTCATCATATTACTATTTTTCATGTGACATCCGCTCGCACTCTGGCTCACCCAGAGGGAAAGCATGTTGGAAGATAATGAGCATTTAATCAGAATATATCAAATGGTAGACAATTTAAACTTCAGTAAAAATACTTTGATGCAGGTTAGAGTGAACTCAAACAAATTGCGAGGTATCTACCGGCTAAGACTGAAGAACTTGATCTTCTACCCGACCATCTATACAAATTTATATTCTATAGATACTAATTGAGAGAGACAACAATCAACCAGCCAATTAGAACACAAACTTTAAATATTAACAAACCTCTAATGAACACAAAAGAACTTACCATATACATAAAGGTATTAATTATATAGTGTATTCGAGATCCAGAAGAAAAATCATTTTTTTAAGAAGTGCCCAGATGTAAAGAAAATACTTTTATAATTGATTTATTCTTGACTAAGCTCCGGTTTTAGGGATCTGATGTCTTTACCATGGCTTCATTGGGTATTGCCACTACTTTGTTAGAGTGGGGCAGGACACTGCATGAGGAATTAATTTTTCTTTTTAGCACAACATATTACTGCAGGTTGAGGATATACACATATGTACTAGTTACACTGATAAGAAATTAAGGTTGAATTTGAAGGAAGTGTACCCACATTAGTGCGAAGGGAATAAGGGAAACTATTTAAAAAATCAGTACACTTGACCGGGATTCAAACCTCAATCTCCTCTCATCAGTAATCTAGTCTAACAGGAGAGTGACATCTTAGACCACCAAAGCAGGTGACATTTAAATTACCTTTGGATTTTTCTAACAACCAGATTACTTTGTGCAAAATATCAAAGCAAAGTTCCCCACTAAAATTACTGGAAATATTATCTTATATTATGGAATGAGAATAATATGCCACTTAAAGCCTCTTATTGAAGATATAGACAAAAATCTGAAGAGATCAAAGAATAAACAATATGCTCATAGCTGGTGTCACCATAATGTACTCCAAGAGACTTTCGACAAATTCTACCGGTCATTCTGAGTCAATTTAGCGATGACAAGGCCAACACCTGTCTGAAAAGATCCTTCATATGCTCAGAAGTTTTGAAACTTTCCCTGTCAACCAACATGGGCAAAGACTATAACTAGACTTTTACATTAATATATTATTGAAACTCAACAATGGAGTCTTCCATAACACGATGGCAAGGTGTCCTTGAATAACTCCCAGATATGTGTTGTGCTCAAAGATATTCAGGAAATAGTACATTTTATTTATCCTAATATATATCTTCTGCAAAACAAGCTGCTTCGTGGTTCCAGGAGCAAGATATTTTAATTACAAAAATGAATCGGCTAGTAAATGTAGGCTATGTAAGTAATCAACCTGCCCTCACACTGGTAAAAACTTAAAACATGCATTTATGTTTTTAGGTAGCCTTGCTGCTATGGGTGTAGGGCAGCCCCTTGCCTAAATCCCTA
Organism: Timema californicum; assembly: GCA_902141385.1. NCBI lineage: Eukaryota > Metazoa > Arthropoda > Insecta > Phasmatodea > Timematidae > Timema > Timema californicum. Next base: position 20,024 of record CABFOW010005301.1, on the reverse strand, counting down.
TCCATGGTCAAATTTTTGCAAAAGGGTATAGGATTAACTTGGAGTGGAGGGCAACAAGCAGGTAGTGACGACAACAGGGTGTCCAGCCAAACTATATTTTGAAATTCCCTGACTTTTCCAGGTTTTCCAGATCCAATTTACTTTTTCCCAGACCACTATTTATCGATATTATGTATATTACAAAAATTATTTTTTAAAATCACAGATTAAATAGTATGGTTTTTTTCTAGATACATACACATTCTGAAGTTGTATCACTCAATAAAGGGATTAAATAATTTCTGCCTCCGAGGAAATGGACTATTTTAAGTTAAAAATAAATTTCAGTAAAATTGTATTGAGCCATTAAAAGATTGCCTTAGCAAGAAAGATTTAAGATAGTTGTGGGACAGAGTCATTCTTAGTTCCTTCTAATTAAAATGTAGGCCTAGTCAAATTTTGCGCATGTGAATAATCAGGAATCAACTTTGGTTAAAGACATGTAGTAGGGTGGAAAGACACAAAACTCACTTGTTGACCTTGAGAAGTGATATAAGTCTGCTCGACATGGACAATGGTGTGAAAGTGATTACAGCTAGGTATTAACTGGAAGAAAAGTGTTATTTTGACTATTGTGAATCAAAATATGAGGCTTTATATAGACGAAATGTAAAATTTCCAGAAATTTAATAAAATTCCCTGACCAAGCAAATTCACTGACATTCTATGTTTTCCAGGTCACTGGACACCCTGGACAAGAAAATAGGCCTGCTGATCAAATTTAAGATTTTATAAGTAACTTGAAGTGTAGGCCAACATCAGAAGTTTTGGAGAGAAAAGAAAAGCCAAGTTTTAGAAAAGTGAAGGGAATGGTCAAAGATGGGCATATACTAACAACCACACACCTAATATAGTCTACTCATTCCTTTTTCTCGCTAATACATTAAACTGTGTTAAAAAGTAGAGATCACTTACTTGTGTATGGCTGCAACAGTATGAAACCGTGTCTTAACCACTTCTTTCTTGACTATGTTGGTGGTTGAGGTGGAATCTTCGTCTCTTGAGAGGATTTTGTTACTCAACTCTCCGAGTGCGGTCCTTTGAACCACATTTTCTTTTAGACTTTTACCAGCAGTCACTATAGCTTTCCTCTCAAACGTTATATTCTTGACTGTAATAGTAGGCTTGCCAATATTAATGTTCTTAGCACCTGCCCCAGCTTTGGCCATGATTTCGTTTTCTTGTTTCAGGTCTAAGGACTAAAAAACAGAAGATTAAATTGTTTAAAGGTCTCACTAAATAGTGATTCAAACTTCTCAGTGACATAGATGCAGAATAAAGCGGTGTCTAACTATTTGATTATGGGTTAGTAAGTTTATTATATTACCATCAGACACAGTAAGCTTGGTTATTTCATTTTAAGGCCTCCAAAAATACGGTTACAAGTTTCCAGGGGCAGTAATAAATTTCTACCTAATGAGTAACTTTGTCAATTTAATTTACACAATTATTAATAAATTGACATTTGAAGCATACAAGTTAACAAATTTCTAAATAGGCATACACAAAGTAGTGTTTTACAAAAGTAAAAGTTTGTTTTTAATCATTAGAGGCTTATTCAATGTGAAATCGCCTAAAATTCGAGAAATACAATATCTGTGTGCCCTTACATCTAAAATTTAGAACTTTAATATTTTTTAATGCTTTTTCAGGTCATAAGCCACTCCCAATCATTTGATTTTAAATATTACAAAGATAAATATGCTGTAACACATTACATTTCGAAGGGGAAAAAAAATCAATAAAAAAAGGATATGAATAATTTTATAATAAGGTATAAATTTTAGGCATATAAACCAACCAGGTAGTAAGACACACGTGTTTTATTAGGCCTATCCTTTGGGGTTATATGCTTATGTACTAATCACGCTAAAAGTTTTAGGGATTAGGAAGGTTATATTTATAGGAAGTGTACCTGCATTTGCGTGGATGGAGTGAAAAACCACATGGGGAAAAAACCTTCTGCACACCCAACCGAGATTAGAACCTCAATCTCCCCATCATCGGCAGTCTATTCTATGAGATTTATTTTGCAAATGTGTATATCTTTAGGTGAGACTTCTTAGTGTTATTTTTAACAGGGGAACTTCCTATTAGCGCATTTAGTTTTCATTAAGTTTTTTTAGATAAAATGATGGACGCTCAGGATGATGATTACTTTTTAATTAACTATGGTACATTTCCATTTGTAGGTGTAGGGACATTATTTAAAATCGCCAATTTTCTACAAGATACTGGTATGCAAGTTTTTTTTCTCCAAGAATGAGTTTAATAAGAGAATGGTATTTTTCTTTAATGAAAGGGTAACCAGTTTCAAAAACTTTTTAAGAATCCCCCCCCCACGTTTCATGAATGGATCATAACACACACTGTCTGTCCTCAAAATTTAGCAAAAAAACATTTAGGCCAAAGTGATGAGAGCATAGGAGACTTTTTAACAGTGTGTTCTGAGTTTAATGTTTTTAAAAATTATTTTCACAAAGTTCACACCCTTCTCCAAGGAATGAAACTAGCCTTTACAAGTCTCCATTTATATGTATGATAAAATTGAGCTAGAGCTTGTGGGAATTTACCCTTAGCAAGTCACAATAGTGAATAAATTATTAAATCTATATAATAATTTCAGTCAGGTTTAATATTTAGTCAAATAAAATGTGTTATAATATTTAAACAGATCACCAAGACCTAATATAACTAAGCAATAAGGAACTCAAATTTGAGCTCTCAAAATAAAAAGACTAATCAATGCCAACAAACTTCTATACTGAAGGAATCAACTGAACATCTTGAAGGGTAAGAAGGTCCTGTGCAAAAGGAAATATATCAATTTGTTGAAAGAAATTGAGATGAGAGCTGATCTATTATCACAAAGACAGTGGCTTTCACATTATTATTTAGTAGGCCTAGATGTTATCAAAAAGCAACAATTCCCATTTTATTTGCCTATTCAATACAAAGATTCAGTGTGAATAGTAACATGTACAAAACTCAGGTTTAAGCAGAGAATAATGTCCTTCCTACCAATAAAAAGCTGTTTAGTGAGTCATGTGGTCTCTCTCCTACAAAAGAGTATTCTTTTTTTGCAGTTTATTATGTTGAAAGTGTTGTTCATGATTTAAAAAAAAAAATATCTTGTGGTTGGTATAGTGGAAGACTGCAGTATTAGAGTCGACTTTAATCAAAGGACTCTTAGAGGAAAAGGAATCCTTCTGGAATAAACCTCTTTCATGCTTGTTTACATGATATACTCTGATTATAAACTCCAGAGGAGCAAATAGCAGGCGACATCAATGAAGTGTGTGAATGCTTAGAAAAAGAATGAATGCACATATAAGCATCTCAATTTTGTGTTTCTTAATGTCATTTCAGAACATTTAATGATAGGCCTACTTTTTCCACTCTTCCTTGTTTGGTAATATTTTAACTCTTTACATAAGTTCACTTAAAAGCAATAAGAAAAAAAAATTATTGTAAAATATATGTTTCACTATTATATATAAAAGTCATTATTTAACTAAGCTAAGAAAATAGAGGCCTATTGTTATAATTATTAATTTTATTACTATGAAGATGACGTACCAGTTAAATATAATCAAAAGTCGAGAAGTTGGTACAAGTCCAAACAAGGGTTTCAGCAAATTAATAAATAAATTTAAAAGGCACTGCTCTAAAATAAAGAAATGGTCCCTGTAAGTATTAATAGGTATAATCATTTAAATTGATAGGCAAAAATAGCATTTATTGCAAACAATAAGCTACATTCCTAAATCTTATTTACATACCACTTTACTAGATTTAAAAAAATAATAATTTTTGATTTAACTTTTTGTAGGCTACTTTATGTATAAAAAATGGTGTGGGTCTAGTCAAGTAACAGTTTGTAAAATGAGGTAAATATATGTCCTAAATCTTAATTTTAGGTACTTACATTAATATTCCTCAGTCTAAGCGACATGGTTTACAGCAGTTAGAAGCGAAACAAACTAGTAAAAGCTAACCATGTGAATAGTAAAAATGATAAAATCGTTGAAATAACGTGTTTGAAATGTAACAGTTGAATGACGATAGGAACAATTTTCCGTCCAATGGTATTAATGGATTTCCAGCAGAGATAAACTAAAAGAAAAGTACCGACTACAATATTTTTAAAAAATATTATTATATTTTGCACTAATTATTAATTATTTTAAAATCATAGGACATAAAAAGTAGTTTCCAATTAAATGTAATTATTATCTAAACAATTATAAATTCTTATTATAAAATCTTTAAAAATTGTACCCATAGTCCCATACATTAACGTTTAAAACTTTGGTTATAGAATATATTAAAGAATATAGCAGTGATATTTTTTTGAATAAATTTATTTTTAAACTTTATTTTTGTTGAACGTTATATTTGATTCTAATTTAACATTAGTTTCGCAGTTGGCAACATTGCCTACATCTGTCGAGTGTCGACGTATGCTTTTTATGAAAAATATTATTACACTTCAGAGATACTTTAATTGCATATTTAATTTATTAAATCGTTGTCCAAGTTTTTTTCGCACACACTTTTTAACAGATCCAGGAAAGTTCAAATAGTGTTTGCTGAATATAATATAATGCAGTTTTTCAACACTATTCCGACTCATATGGATTATGATGGCCAGCGGAAAGCAGAAAAATTATATCGCATCATTATTACATTATTTGGTGTTGTTGGTTTAATTTGGGGCTACATTATTCAACAGTTCTCCCAAACTGTTTATATACTGGGAGCAGGATTTGTTCTCGCAGCGTTAGTGACTGTTCCACCATGGCCAATGTACAGGAAGAAAGCGTTACAATGGCAAAAACCTCGTCCAGAGACAGAGGGATCAGAACAACCTTCCAAGACCAAAAAGAAGAAATGAGATACTTCAAAATAATAATGTATTGTGAATGGAATCCTTCATTTCTGTCTTGTTAAATAAATTATTATAGATAGTGTAAAGCCTTTTCAATAGAACTTGTGAGTAAAATTCAAATTATTAGATGTTCCACTTTGGTGATTGAATGCAATATGTAGACCTAAGAATGTTTCATATACCAGTAATCATTATCCAAATTTGCATTTTGTGTGAATAGCTTTATATGCTCTGTGTGAATGTCAGTGACATGTCTTATTACTTATACTTAGATGCATAGATTTTGTACTTACATCTACTTTAGGACTTTTTTTTATAAAGAGCTTTATTAATCAATATAACACACTTGGTACATTAATATACAGCAGGCCCTAATTATTATTGAAAAAGTGATAGTATTCTTTATTTCTTCCAATCTAGGGATCTTTTTCGTTGTTAGGTACAAGGCTTAAGTATTTTATTAAATTTTATCACACACGAGTATGTAGAGTAGAATGACAGTAAGATTTATACATATCTCACACTTTTAATAAACATGACATTTAAACAAAACTTGACAACATATCACCCAAATCTCTTTCAAAATCTAAATATTGATGATGAAATGTAACTTTCCCGTGATCCTGTGCACCAAAATGGATATGACATCATATGATGTGTACCACCACTATTGAATTAATACATTGATTATTTAATTTAGTTTATTAACACATTACCTGGTTAGATTAAGCTGGGTTGAGGTAGTGTCATCCTAATTAAAGGTTAAGCAAGGGTGGAAAGTCTCAATAATTAATATATAAACTAGTTGTCATATTATTTCCATTACACCATCAATATTATGTTTAAGAAGTTTTACACTTCTAGAATAAATGGTTATGGATAGGCTACTTGTGATCATCTACATCCTGCAGAGTAATTGTTTGAAAATGAGTGGAACCTTTTCTTATACAGGCTTACTTTTAAAGTTTTTTTTTGGCTCAGATTGATTACTACATGTTTTTATATTTGTAAAAATATAAAAAAGATTAATATCATATCTATTTTAAGAAATAAATGGCTGAGATTGAACAGATATAACATGCTGTCCCTGAATTAATTTAACTTTTCAAATTAATTAGTTTTGCTTTATTATGCATGATTGCGTGGGCAGGGTTACCAGTACCACATACCTGGAAAAAAAAAGGAAGAGCCGACTACAGGGAATTTTGAAAAAAAAAAACTACAACCAAGAAACTTCTACAATATTTGTTAATTTGGGACATTGAACTGGAAGTTTAAATACGAGGCCTTTGCATAGAAGAAAAAAGCAAACTTAATAAGTAAGCATATTCTTGGAATATTGGGTTTTGTATTGACTGCATACATTTCACCATCAAGGTTGAATCAATCATTCGATTTTAAACACCATGTCATTACTTCACAATAGTCAACTTTATGAAAAATTAAATTAAATTCCTTTATACAGACTATGAAACTGTCTGAAAAAATGGGAGTTACTTCTTTAAAACTTGGAAAACGTAGATAATTTAATATTAAACTCTCTGGTAAGACTTGAAATAGGCCCTTGCATGGAAGTCATTCCATCTAAATTCATATTAATATTCATTAAATATAACCTATTAATATGTTCATATTAATATTTATTCCAAGACCCCCTATTTTACTTGTACATCAACTGTTTTATTGCAAAATCTTTTATTTTTACGCAATAACTATCCACATTAATTAGACTATTGCATGTGATTGTGAGTGGAAAGATAAAATTTCACACAATATTACACTTTTTACATCCATTATTGTTTCCAGCCTATGGCTTGAGTCAGTTTTTTATTCAAGCTATATATTTTTCCACTACTATCTGGCTAAGCCTGTTGTCACGTCGTATGCCTTATAATCTTAAGACTAGGACAGGCACAACATCCAGTCCCTGGCTGTTAATTTATCAATGTGAAAGGGTAAACCCATATTTTCATCAATGATAAATTTTTTGCCATGCCGGGAATCGAACCCGGGGACCCTTATGTCAGTAGGCAAACACAATATCGACTGAGGTAAGCTGTCGGACAATAAAATTACAACTTACAGTAAATTAGTTAGGCTAATATAGGAATAACTTTAAAAAACAATATACAAAAACACATTTAATTTTCTAGCTAAAACTTTTTCAAGATAATAGTTTGTATGCTATGAATTATAAACTAACCTAACAAATCCTAATATTTCATGGTTAAAACAATTCAACATTTGATGAAGTTGGTATGGGTGAAATACATTAAGTTATAGTTGTTTTTCTGCAACGCTGTCACAGATTAATAATCTTTGGGTAAAAGTAATAGCAACTTGGTTAAATGAGAACTATGTAATTTGGCTCTCAAGTTAAGTATATTATGGTCTAAACCATTCACTTAAGGCCTTATATTGATATGTCAAGTACAGTACCTACATTTGATGCTACTGTTACGATGATCAAGAAAAAAACGAGTTAGACATTCGGAAAGAATCTACTAGACCCTGGCTGTATCCCAATAGTCAAGTACACTTGACTTGATGCAGTCTTGATAATTTTACACTTCTCGCAGTTTTCATAGCAAAGACTGCATCAAACTATTCGAACAGCAACACACTTGGGTCCACAGTGCTGCTTCCTACTGAATAACTTAGAAACTATGTAAAAGCCAACTATTAGCTCTAATGAAAACGAAATATTTGTGTCAGTGCTCTAGCAGACAAAACGATAATACTCAAACAATTGTCAGTCAAACACCGCACCAACGCCGCGAGAAAATCGCATGGCTCGTAGATTTCCATAACCATGGTTACCAAGACTGCGAGAAGACTGCATTGGTCTAGTATGCAACTATTCGGACAGATCTACACTTGATCACGTGATTGCCAATGCAGCTATCAACGCCACAAGCCAACGCGGCGCTGCATAAGTAGACTATTCGGATACAACCTCTGAACCTCAACATTTACTGGCTAAGAGAAATAACAAATAGTTGTTCACAGACAAATAAAATTGTAGAGTCACAGAAATTTGAAATATGGATTTTCTCTTAAAAGAAACTTTCAATCACAACCTGTATACAAATATCTAGGTCTAGACCACAAACAAGTAGGAGAGACCCTTGTTCCTAGGGCCACCATTAATAACTCAGATAAATGAAATATAAATCTTATTTCTCTGCCATATTTATGTTGGTAACCTTCAGTTTTGGTGGAAATCGGAGCCTTTTTGTTTTATGTCTTTTACAGAATTCGGCCTTCAAAAGTAAATTTTTACTCTCCAACTTCAATATTTTTAGCCAGAAAGATATGCAGAATTAACTATTTTTGTAAAAATTATTATAATCACTAAAGTCTCTGATATAGAATACAAAAGTAAAAATTTAATTTTCTTTACTATTCAAGGCTACCCTATCAATCTAACAAAAAATGGCCCACACTTGTACCTAGAGCCACTTAGTTGCCATGGCCCTATGTATAAAGCCGTGTACTTATGTACTCTAACTATTCTTTTTGGTGTGACTTTTTATTTAATCATTTATTACACATTTTATTAATACAAACCTTAGCATTGTAGACCTATGTTATATTTGTATGTTTGTACCTAAAACAAGGTTCCTTTTTATAAACCAATTTAACATTACTAGACTAGGCTAATTAAAATTAGAGATGGTTTGAGTCGTGTTTATCTTGAATCAAAATCTTAATTTTTCCCTACGAATCTTAGAAAACATAATAGGCACAATGGTATGAATTTATTTCTTCAATTCTGATTTTGTTTGCATTTAGTGGTTAATTGTTTAGGGTTTGGTTGCTGTATTTTCTATTTTGTTGGGATAAATCACAAAAATTGAACTAATAATTTTAAAAAGGCTTTAATTCACAAGTTAGGCTTAGGCTATAAGTTTAAATGTGGCTGAAGGCTAAGTAAAAGGCTTTTTAGATTTCTTGTCTTCCTCTATTTAATATTCAAGCAATTCTCACTAAATTGATTTGATTATGGATTAAAATGTCAAGTTGTTTTCAATTGCAACTAATAAGTATTGAGTACCTAATATTTATATACAATCAAACCTTATCACGCTGTTCCCTTATGGGATAGGCAATAAACTGTGTATATGATTTAGCTAAAAAAACAACTTGATACTTAACCCATTCTCACTAACTTTTTTTACATTTCCCTATCCTTTCATACTCCCTTCGCTTCAACAACATCCATATACCAAGTCATACATGCTCTTTTGTTTTTAAAACGCCTAATGTTTCTCCTTTTCACACATTTGTCTACAACATTTAGGCATGTCTTTCATGGCCTACCCCTTCCTTTTGATCTACACATTCTACCTTCATATATTTGCTTCATCACTCAATCCACACTCATCCTCTCAAAATGCCCAAACCAATGTAAAACAAGTCTTTCACATTGAGCTATTGGATTTCCTTTCAAACCGCACTCCTTCCTGTCCAGAACTTATATTTGTACTAGACATTTTTTAGTGTTTTTTTTTTGTCAAAAATATTTATAATCACACAATTTCAAATTTTTAAGTAAATTTAATATAATTGTAGAGTTTTTAATTTTAATTAGACAAACTGAAATATTGAGGGACTCTATTAGCTAGGTATAAAATAATATCTTAAAACTGAATAAAATTAAAAACTCAGAATTTCCGAGAAAAATATCATAAATTTCCCGTGGTAGGCTTACTCAAATTTTTTGAATTTTGTGAAAATTGTCAAGTTTGAGCAACTACTAAATTTATACTTGGACTCGAATTTTGCAGTAATTGCACATGCCTATTTATTTAGTTAATCAAATCATGAATCTCAATTTTTGAGCTATATTTTACTATTTATTGAAAAAGAGGATAGAAGGCAAAACAAACACCAGCCCACCAGAAAATTGTAGACCTCAAAGCTCACAATTAAAAACACAATAAAACACATAATTATATATTTTTGGGGTACAACAGTCCTTTCTTACTCTCTTCTGCTTATGAAGGGGACTGATTTATCCTGAATATGTCTAATTATGTGTTTTTGTTGTGTTTTTAATTGTTGTGAACTTTGAGGCCTAAACTTTCTGGTATGCTTGTAGGCCTTGCTCTTCTATCCTCTTCATTGTTTCTTAATACAGCCGTTTGATGCTTTTTTTCCTTTGTGAGCTATATTTTAATAATTGTTCTTATTAATATAATATTAATTACAGAGGTCATACAAAGACCAAATACAAAAGTTAAGAAAGCTATGTTGAGTCACAATCTAGAAAACAAACACTACTATATACAGACTAATTCTGATAGGAAGGAACATTTTTGACAGTTACAAAAGCTAATAAAATAATTTTGAAATATTCATAATGCCAAGTCATGTGATTTACAGTCATCTCTTTTAATGAATAGTATCAATAACCATCAAATTATTTCTGCTAAAATCCTACTATACACTAATGTATCCACACAATATTAATTGTTGTGTGCTATTATGCAAATTATTAATCTTGTGTGTTGTATTTTATTGGCCCAGTTACTATTTTGCTAATTTAAATTAAATAACCTCAAATTCACTTGACAGATTATTGGTATGCTTGCTTCTACCTCTCGCCCTTCTCTCCTATACAAAGTATACTCAGTTCTAGGCCTTTATCACCCATCATTAATCAAGGTGTGTTGGAAGAAAGCTCGAATTAAGGCGAGTAGTCTACTTTTGTAGTTTATAAAGTTAAACAAATTTTGATAAGAATAAATAGAATCTGGATTAGGAGCAGATGTTTAGTTTTATTATCCACATAGGTTCCTATATAAATATCAACAGTTTATTAATATCTTCCATCAGCATATTGACATTGGACAATACACTTTTTAAGATAAAGATTTTCTTTTACCAAAATGCAATTCCCACAACAAAGATTCAAGAACTGTTTACATAAATTTACTTAACAAACATATTCTATTTACTGTGTACAAAAATATTATTTGCTATAAAAACTGAAAAAAAAATACTGGCTTTAACTCAAATTTCTTTTCATCCCACCATAGTTGGGAAGCCAAAAATAACGGAAATTGACACTATTCTTTAAATTGACTTGGGAATCAAGCCTGGGATGCTTGTCTCAGTATGCCAAATTGAAAAATGACACCTGGACACGATAATTGAACTCTGGACTATCAGCTCAGTATGTCAATGGTCTTACCACTGAGCTATGATATTTAGATGTGGTTATAACTGTAGTTTACAAATATAATAGCTTGGCTATTTAATTCATCCTTAAAATTTTACAGGACAAGCATCTTTTATTAAAAGTGAAAAACTTTAAAAAGACTATTAGAGACATGGGTGACCTGGCGGTCTAGGGGTAAGGTGTCAGACTTCTGTGCTGGCGGCCGGGGTTCAATCCTCGGTCGTGGCAAAGATTTATCTGATTACCAAACCCTTCCTTCACCTCTGACAAGACATCTTGTGAATGTGGGGAATGCCAGGCCTCCACCGTGTTCGGATTCCACGTTAAACTGTAGGTCCTTCATTTCATCTCACAATCACCCTACCATTACACATTAGCGTAAGTGCGCATAAACCGAACGGGTAGTAAGACGCGGTGCTAATAATAATAATATTAGACATGTAGGCATATGTGTACACTATAATTTTCTTAAGAAGGACCTTATTTGATACTAGAAAAGCTACTATATTTACTCCATCATCTATCTCCAGCTGTCACTTTTAATAGAAGATACAAAAACTCTTGACTGCCTGGGTTAATCTGTACCAAAGAATGCTTGGAAAATTGAAAAACACTACAGGATAGAATACACTACTTTTTCTTTAATTTTAACACTTAAACTATATTTATTACACAGATAGTAATTTAAATAAAATAGTTTTACATATGAATACATAGAAGTGACACATGCTATTTGGCAAAAGCCATAAATAGATTGTTTCCTGGAATTCGTTGTAGAATGAGCAGCTACCCTGCAAGGGCAGGTAACGAGACTGGAGAGGAAGTTATGATTGGTAAGGGCTGTGATTGTGATGAAAACATGTTAAGCGTCATTCACATTGCAGCATTTACTACTGAGTTACTTAACTGAAAACTTATTTATACAGTCATATTTTGAAGAACCGAGCAAGAATAATACAAAAAACCAGGTAACCTAAATACGAATCATCAGGAGTTAAATAAATTATCAATACCTATAAAATATCAATAATAATATATGTTATGTTGGCTGTAAAAATAGTTTATTTTCCAAAAGGCCCTTATGGAAACTTTTTATTCAACAGTTACATACAAGTAAAGATTTGCAAATTAGACCTCTTTTTAATTCTTAGGGGAGCATATTAAATATTGTGAGCTAACCATTTTAAGTGCAAAAGTTACTCTGAGTCTACTAAGTCACTATACCAACAATAGTTTGTAAATTATTGTTCGAAATTTTGTTTTAATCACACTTAAACATTTCAATACTGTATACAGCTAGCTAGTTGGGCCAACTTATTAACATTAACCTAAACATCTGTTAAGAAACCTACACTCACACCAATTGCTAGGATTTACCATACCTAATAATAAGCATACACTGCATGATATGGCTGCAATAAAATGCATTTCAATTTATTATTATTATTAAATTGTCGAATAAGTTAATGAAAGCTACACTTTTATCACTAGCTGTTGTCTCACAGGGATCATGTTGAGAAAGGTTGACAGGTAATCCTGAACCTTTGCTCCCAAAGTTACTACTAGTTACTCTTTACTGCGGGAATTTTAGTTTGATTACAAACACCTTAAGGTCTAAAATTATAGATACCTGAAGGTAGTTCATCCTAATTGTTGTTGTTATTATTATTAATATTATTATTATCATCACCGCGTCTTACTACCCGTTCGGGTTGCACACACTTATGTTAATGTGTAATGGTAGAGTGATTGTTGAGATGAAATGGAGGACCTACAGTTTAACGTGGGATCCAAACCACAGTGGAGGCCTGGCATTCCCCACATTCACAAGTTGTTTCATCCTGGTTGAGTGATTCATTGTTAGTGTGACTATAAACACCGGAACTACACGGAATGGGTACACTGCTCCCTCGGGTGGTGTAAAATTGTAAACGGCCTATTTATATTTTTTCCTCAACCTGACAACGTGACCATGATATTATTTTGCTTCCCCACCTTCATCCTGGTAAAAAAAAAAAAATATGTTCAGGCACCCATGAGTATGAACAGGTGTGGTCAATAGCTAATTTGTGTATTCATACTATTATATCCCTTCTTTGATCAAAGTGTATTCAAAAGGGAATTTAATAAGCTCTCCAATAATCTGAAATGGTGTAAATTTTCTACAAACCTTCAAACTTATATTACAGACTCGGTAGTTATCTCATTCAACACCCTTCGCAGATTACATAGGTGGACCAAAGCAGAAAAAATAATCCCCGCTCTGACCATTCTCAAGTTCAGGACAGGTCACTAATGGTTACTTATTTGAAACCATTCACGGTGACCTCTAATATCAGATGCGCACACTAGGTTATGTTTCCTTTTTCAGACATTATTTCATGTGGATGCAATTCAGACTTAAAAAGAACTGTTTTATTACAATTATTTACCTTTTATTTAATATTAACTTAATTTAAGAAAAAATATCCTCGCACTACCGTATCCTTTAAGTTGTGGTTACAGTGGAAGCGCATTCACATGAAAATTATTTGGGGTAATTCTGTATTTTTGGTAAAGTATAGTTTAAAAAGTGTGTTATGGATTCATGCCTATAGTGCAACTTCTTAACTCACACACTCATTCTAATTTTTTCTTTTATTTGGAGTATTTAATGTGAGTGCACTTTATAAACTGACTTATTGTATCAACACACAACTTATAAATTAACCTATATATAGAACAGACACAACATCCAGCCCCTGACAGTTAATTCATCACTGTGAAAGAGGAAACCCACGTTTCACTGATAATAAATTTTTTGGCCAGGAATCGAACCTGGGATCCTTGACTTAGTAGACAGAGATGCTGCTGACTGAGATAAGGTGAGATGAGGTATCGAACAATCATACACTCACTATTCCCAAATCTTTGTTGTTAGTGTGAAAAAAAATAATATCTTGTTAACTTGTAGCAATCGCACGAATATGCTTCCACTGTCACCACAGCCTTATGAGAATGTCAGTTTTGAAGTTTAAAAACCAAAACAATAATCAATTATTGTAGAATTTTCTGTTCTGGACCTATTAATAATTGACTTTATTTGTTTGAGGAAGGCAGATTTGGGTTTCTCACTATTTACCTTGATTCCAGGACTCATTTTACTTAAAATATTACAGAAAGCTGGCTAATATTACCTTTCCATGCATTTTTTTTATGTGCGAAGTTTAAAATGTAAAGATTTAAACCATTATGGAACATACTTTATACCTTTTACCCCCATTTTGGAATCAAATATAATTCCCTTATTATAAACAGATTATTAAACAATGCTTTTGAGCTCTCCAATAGCCTCCTTGAACTTCACTGGAAGTAAATGAAAAAAAGCCCTTATTTGTATGAATCTGGGTCATATCTTGATATTTTTTGTGTTATAACTGCAGTGCATGAACTATAGGTGACGCATCTATCAATCATGTGGAGAGCAATATAATTGATATTAACTTATTAGTGTAAACTACTCACTAAACCATCCACTAAACCTAAGGCTAAGACCAAGACCAAGATTTTTTTATTTATTTCTTTAACTTTTATTTAACCTCAAAAAGACTATATATTTTTATATTGTGGTATGTTCCATAAACATTCAGAAGTTGCGATATTTGAGTAAAGGATGTATCAAATCATTTTTGTTCAATGTTACTGGTCGAGAATCATAAGTAAATCGTTAAACTTTCAAAGACCCTTGCCTTCTGGAAGAAAATGGGGGGGGGGGGGG
>CABFOW010005300.1:33466-44223 GCA_902141385.1 Timema californicum | reverse complement strand
GTACAACCGGTTTGTAAGACTCGCTTTATTTAATATTATATAATCTCTAATTTTTACCGTGGTAGGTACAACCGGTTTGTAAGACTCGCTCTATTTATTATTTTTGGTATTCAAAAGCTATTTCCATCATTCTGCAAACCATCCTCGATTATAAAAAAGAAAAGTTCTGACGTGAAACAATATCCATGATATGTGGAATAAAAGGAAAACTGTTAAATTAAAACAAATTGTGGAATTTAATTATGAAATGTTAAGCCTCTAATGAAAATACCAATAACGTTTTAGAAAGGTCCGTGTTTTAATGTTTGCAGGCCTGTAAAGTTATTAATCAGGGGTAGTAAAGATGCGATACTATCAGTCCTACCGAGAACGTTGTAAATAATGTTCTGTTTCACTCCGGCTTTGGCCACACTTTAAAAATAATTTACATCTTGGGGATTTTTTTTTTCATTTAAATCTGTGTGGGTGAATTTTGTACGTTCAAAATAAAATGAAGTAAATCACTTTAAAATAGTTTATATCTGAAATTGCATTTTTTTAAAGAACATTTATAATGTATAATGTTAATATAATGTTAGTAAATTGCCACTTAATCTTGATTTATCTCTGCACTAAATGTATTAATATAGTAAAAATGTTATTATTAGGAAAGATGTGTATTTGATTAATTATGATTTTCTAATTAATTAGTATTTTTAATCTATTACATACCCTTTCTCTTATCAGTAATTTGCGCTAATATTTAGGTACTGCTAATTCCATGACATAATTAATTAGTATAACATATTTCCAAATTGTGTATTTGATACTTCTCAAATAGGAGATGATACCAGCCCATGACTTAAAAATAAACTGAAACTAAAAGTCTAACACTACACACTCGCTCCTAGTTATTACCTGTTAATAAACAAGAACATGTCAGTTATATTTATTATAAGGATTAGTGAAGAAATAAATATAAGAATATGTTTTTGACCTCCACGCAGATAATTACTATGATAATTATTATTATTTTATGGGGGATGATATTATCTATCGAAAGTGACAGTTTTGGTTCAGCTAATTTTATGGGGGATGATATTATCTGTCGAAAGTGACAATTTTGGTTCAGTTAACTTTATGGGGGATGATATTATCTATCAAAAGTGACAGTTTTGGTTCAGTTAACTTTATGGGGGATGATATTATCTGTCGAAAGTGACTGTTTTGGTTCAGTTAACTTTATGGGGGATGATATTATCTGTCGAAAGTGACAATTTTGGTTCAGTTAATTTTATGGGGGATGATAGTATCTATCGAAAGTGACAGTTTTGGTTCAGTTAACTTTATGGGGGATGATATTATCTGTCGAAAGTGACAATTTTGGTTCAGTTAATTTTATGGGGGATGATAGTATCTATCGAAAGTGACAGTTTTGGTTCAGTTAACTTTATGGGGGATGATATTATCTGTCGAAAGTGACTGTTTTGGTTCAGTTAACTTTATGGGGGATGATATTGTCCATCGAAAGTGACAGTTTCGGTTCAGTTAATTTTATGGGAGATGATATTATCTGTCGAAAGTGACCATTTTGGTTCACTTAGTTCACCCAGTTGGGGCCACCCAAAGTTGTTGATTACTTTATCCACTCAGCCACATACGGCTATTTGTAAAAACCAAAATAAAATTATTACCTTTTAAACTGCCAGCATCCATTTTTGTAAAATGAACCAATGCCAATTCTGTACGAGATGTATTTTTTACAAATAAAATGATAAAAGATCATTAAAAAATTCCAACAATGTTATGCTTCATAATATTTAGGAAAAAACATTCAAAATAAATCGACTACATTCCTGACTTTTTAATTATAATTTTAATATAACTTTTATTCTTTTGATATTAATTAGAAGAACATAGATGAATATATGAAGAATATATGCCCCAATAAACTATATAATATTCTGTTGTATCAGGAGGAGGTATTCCAAACACGCCACCCACAGTTTGGGGAGGGGGGGAGAGACTATGTAGGTTAATAATCATGACTAACATTCCTCCAAAAAATATATAAAAGTCACCTGGATATGATAAATTAACTATGACTAATTATCTAACGAAAGTAATTGCAATGGTTTGTCGTACAACATGAATGGAATTGATCACGCGTTTAGTTTTAAAAGTAATGATTGATTTGTGTATTTTCAAAATAATCTAAAAAACCACGTTTATATGTTCTACTCTACTTATCAGAGTTTGGGGATCGAGTTATTTTGATCTATCGACCAATTAGGAGATTTTTTTGAAATTAATACAGTGACGTTTTAAATAATTTGATTTTATCATAAATATGTATTCAAATGATTCCTTACTAAGATAATATTTTAACTAAATAACATTGAAACTCAGTGACCTGGTGGTCTAGGGGTAAGGTGTCAGACTTCTATGCTGGCGGCCGGGGNGGTGGTCTAGGGGTAAGGTGTCAGACTTCTATGCTGGCGGCCGGGGTTCAATCCTCGGTCCCGGCACAGATTTATCTGATTACCAAACCCTTCCTTCACCTCTGACAAGACATCTTGTGAATGTGGGGAATGCCAGGCCTCCACCGTGGTTCGGATCCCACGTTAAACATTAGGTCCTCCATTTCATCTCATAATAACCCTACCATTACATATTAGCGTAAGTGCGTATAACCCGAATGGGTAGTAAGACTCGATGATAATAATAATAACATTGAAACTAGGTCTTAGAAGTGTGTATCACATCCTGCACGAGTCCGGGGCCCGGACAGGCTGTGTTGAGGTCTAAGGGGTCGGTCTCACAATAACATGTGAAGTGATGGCGGGTTAAACTGGAGGTTGTTTTTACTTAAACATTTCACACAAACGCTGGTACATATGCTCTAAATTCCACCTTCCTCATCCGTAGTCCTGACAGATAGTAGGGCAGGTTAAACAGGTTATGGTAGGTCAGTTCCTGTACGGCCCTTATTCATTATTTATAAACCTTTAAATACGCTGAAGGTTAAAATGTGGCCGGTGTTTTGAACTAAGCATATTATAGAAGCAACGTGTCTGTCAGTTCTACCAACATTGTTTCAACTAATTAATTAGCCTCGCCGAAACATGGATCTCACTAAACATTAAATACCTATATGTTGTTTATATTTTGTGTTTAGCGGGCCTTGATTTTTCCACTGTTAAAAGATAGACATGTTTGCGATGTGATAGTAAAAATAATTCATTTGCATTTATGAAAATGACTAACCGTTTATTTGGGTTGATGCACAATAAAATATATTGTTCAAGCTGGTCAATGGTATCTTGATACAAAAAAATGGGCTTACAAATTAAGCAAAATATTTATGTAAAAATTGATTTTAAAATCTTGAATTATCCATTGAATATATTGTTTATTTAGGAATTCAAAAATATAATCATGGGTGTGTCCTTGACATATTTTCTGACTAAGACATTGTTGTTCAAAATAACTAAAACAAAATTCGCTAAACAAAATATATATATAATCTCTTAACATTATGTTGCGGGTTATTGGCTCCAAGTTAATTCTAAATTTAAAAAAGGAATTATTCGATTTGTATATAGTCATTTAAACACATAATAGTTGATTAGAATATAAATACCCGTTAAATGTGGACAAATAGGCCACACAAAATGATTCCACATTTTGTTAAATTATAATTAATACTCATTTTTGACACTATATGATTAAAACAGAGCACAGATAGATCAGTAGATCTTAAAAATAATTACAATAGGGACCAAAATATAAAAGGTTGAATTTAGATTAGAATTTATTTTAAAATTGAGTCTCATATGGTCAAAATTTCGAAATGATATCCAAACCTTTTGGAACAAACTCTGAAAACGTATCGTAACACGTTTGTAACATGGTTTAGTTGTGAGTCTCTTTTTATTCATCCTTAATCAACGTTGGAAAATATTTCAAAATATTTGAAAGAGATTAAATTATGTTTTGTGATTTTAAAGGTAGAAAGAACAATCTTCATTCTAAAATACTCAAATGAGTTCTGTCCAATTTATAAAGGATGTATAACATTATAAAAATAAAATTTTCAAATTATAATATAATTTAATTGGTCTAATTTAAGTCATAGTTTTGAAAAATAATTAATTTCAACTAATTTAGACCAAAGTTCCCACACCATTTGTCCTCTCTCTAAACCAAAAATAATAGACCATTTATATTTGTTACAATAAAGCACGTTCTAAAATTGCTTACTAATTGTTTGTACTATTTATTTAGATCATTTGCACATCGTCAACTAATGTAATACCGCATACTAGAGGGTCTATTGAATTTGTAGACGACATCAATTATTATTCTACATCCCAATCAACAAAAGGGAGGTAAGAAATGTGTATTCGGACCTATGTTAAATGTTTCTCAATTGATTACTAATATAATCTTGGGATTAGAAAGTAAAATGTGTAATCCCTTTGTTTAGTTTTAAAATTACTAAAATATATTTATTACTCCCCTAAAATGTAAACAACAAACATATAACTAATTTAAATAGATTTCCTAAATGATTTACCGCCCTCTCTCCTTGTTCTGGTATTGTAAATATGTAAGGTATGGAAAACTATTCACTTATATTCTTACTATAAATATAATAACTATTTTAAGGTGCGGCTGAAGAGAGCGCGAGTAGTCTTACAGTTTTTAAAGAATTACATCTTTCTGGACAAAATAAATCAAATATTTCTCCAGTAGCAACATAAAAGTTTAGTTTTCTGCACATACTAATAACAACAGATCTTGAAAATCTGTCAGGGGTGTCCTGGAATTTGTTAAAACATTTTCACTTGATTTAAAATGTTTTGATAAAATTCCAGGACACCCCTGACAGATATTCAAGATCTGTTGTTATTATCATGTGCAGAAAACTAAACATTTATGTTGCTACTGGAGAAATATTTGATTTATTTTGTCCAGAAAGCTGTAATGTTATAAAAACTGTCAAATTGCTAGCGCTCCCTTCTGCCGCACCACAAGTCAATTGATTATTTATGATTATTTTGAATTTTATTATTATTTGACTGATTGCTAAACATAAATTGCACAAAGTTTAAAGCCTTAATAAGTACTAAAATGGCAAATCATTAAAAATAGTTTTCATCAAAATAATACAAATTTATAAAAATGTGTTTCATCAGTTTTGCCTAAAACTATCACATTCGACATTTGGTTCATACAAATTACATAATTCAAAACTTTGGGTTATGACCAATAAAAATGTGATATGGAAAAAGATCAAAAGATAGTCGTCAAACAGAATTAAAGGGCTTAAATGTAGTATTTCAACAATTTTTTTAAATTATCAGAATTATAGAACCAGACAAACATTTCTAGAGCTGTCCAATTATAAATAATTCCTATATTTTATTTTTCTACCTGTTTAAAATGGAAGTTTTATACAAACGACTTGATCCACATGATCAACTTTTCACATGTCTTGTGATGTATCGGAAACTACACACACACACTTGTTTTAAAACAAAACACACACGTATGTGTTCGTATGCAGACCACATCATACAATTATTTTGAAACAAAACATTCTCTTCTCATATTTTTATGTACCAAAGATTTCTTTTTTTTATGAAAGTGACTTTGACACGTTAATGCCACAAATTGCGTTGCGTCACTCTTGTTGATGCTGCCAGTGATATCAACACAGCGTGTGTGACACACGTCCTTAAATACGGGGAAAATAATTATGACATGAACTCATTATTTTTAAAAGAGTCGGGGAGATGATTGCGGTGTAAGGCTCAGGGTTAATGACATCTTGAACAAAAACTGTATTCATCAGGTGTTTCCCTCATTGGAGGGGCTTTGGAGGGGCTTTGGTGGGGCTTTGGTGGGGCTTTGACATGGTGGCGATGGCAGGTATGGGTTAGAATCCCGGACAGGTGAACACAGGTATTTAAAAAAACATGTTTACACATCTTCCCTCCAAATAAAATTAGAATTAACTTAATCCAACCCACATCAGTGGCCGCATAGTCTAAGGCACTATTCTCGTAATGGACTAGACCACCTACGACAGGAAGAGTGAGGTTCAAATCCCGGTTCGGCTATACTGAGGGAAGTTTTTTCCAAAATGGTTTTAGATTCTCTCCACGCAAATTCGGCTGCACTTCAAATAATTATAACCTTCCTAATCCCTAAAAAAACATATGGTAAATAGTGCATAAGAGTATAGCCCAGACGGGTAGTAAGACGTGGTGGTGTGAACAATAACAAATATCAGTAATGTTTGATTAGCGAGGTGAACGTCACGTTATATAGGTATAGCTGATAACTCTCGGGGGGGAACCACCTTCTGTTCACATCTTAACCTAAACATCCCTGTCACCGCCAACACGTGTGTATCAATCCGCGTTGCCCCTGGTGTTGAAGCTGTATCAAACATAGTTACTGTGCTTGTGATTGGGGTAAAGAGACAGAAGTGGCTAACAACATGGGTAGTGCGAGGAGGAATTAGAGGAGCCTCGATCATTTGGATTTCCTTTGAATTGATCGAAACACGAGTTTGTTGAACTAGTGAACCAGGTGCAGAATGTGCCCAGCACCTTGACCCTCCTGACCAAGATCAAGTCTGGATCATGGTAATCCGAGACTCTTGACGGTTGTTTGCGCTCCCTCGGTTCAAGATGACAGGTCGTATAATCAACTTACTGATATAATTGATAGAAATAATTTTGTACTAATTATTTTAAAAATTATATTTTTTGGGAGTTTAATAAAGTCAAATTCTTATTAATCTTAACAAACATAATATTATATAGCCATACCACAAAACCTTATGTGGACGGAGAAGCACAATTGATTAGAAAATAAATGGTACGCAACTCCGCACGCACTTTATCGCTCTAAGGTGACCTGGCGGTCTAGGGGTAAGGTGTCAGACTTCTGTGCTGGCGGCCGGGGTTCAATCCTCGGTCCCGGCACAGATTTATCTGATTACCAAACCCTTCCTTCACAAGACATCTTGTGAATGTGGGGAATGTCAGGCCTCCACCGTGGTTCGGATTCCACGTTAAACTGTAGGTCCTCCATTTCATCTCACAATCACCCTACCATTACACATTAGCGTAAGTGCGTATAACCCGAACGGGTAGTAAGACGCGGTGCTAATAATAATAATAATAATAATAATAATAATAATAATAATAATAATANTAATAATAATAATAATAATAATAATAATAATAATTTATCGCTCTATTATTTAAAAAATTGAGATATTTACTCAAAACTTGTAATATATGTGAAACGAACTTTGATACAATAGAAAACCCTAGATACCAAGTCTTAGCTTGATCGGTAAAGTGGTTTAGGCTCTAGTTGGAATTACAGACAGACAGGCGGAAATTCAAAAACACTTTTTAAGATTAGGGGGAAGGGGGTCATGAAACGTCGAAATTCATCAAAATCTCGTGTTCAATTTTTTTTGACGATAACAATCCTTTCTCTACCTGTAAGATAGCGTGAAAGTAAAAACGGAATTAATTCATAAAACAAATTCTGACGTTTAGTTTAAAATCAAATTTCCTTAAGGTTTTATAAAGATCCGGAACCAAACAAAAGGTTAAGGGTATAGTAGTAGTAATAAGAATAGTTTTATAATGAAAGGGAATCTAATTAATTACGTATAACTCTTCTAATATAAAAACAGTTAAGATACGTTGGACAACGTAACAGTACGGAAATACGTTTAATTAAATTTTTAGCTAATTAACATTTTTTAAATATTTATGTATATTTTTGTCTCGTACGGTACTTTATGAAAAATACTAAGATTAAACCTGAGTTTTAGAGATTACACGAGTTTTGGCGAGCAATGTAATATGGAAACAGGGTAAACAGCCCCCAAACCATTTACTCGCTACTCCCTTCTGATAAAGCAAACAATATATTTCAGCGGGGTGTTTCCTGCACTGCTAGCTCTAATCTCTACACGTGGGATTACTAGTGAGACCTGACAAACGAACTATACATAACATGACACCGTTGATTACTAGGAGACCTGACAAACGAACTATACATAACATGACACCGTTGATTATTATGAGACCTGACAAACGAACTATACATAACATGACACCGTTGATTACTAGGAGACCTGACAAACGAACTATACATAACATGACACCGTTGATTATTATGAGACCTGACAAACGAACTATACATAACATGACACCGTTGATTATTATGAGACCTGACAAAAGAACTATACATAACATGACACCGTTGATTATTATGAGACCTGACAAAAGAACTATACATAACATGACACCGTTGATTATTTTTATAAGATAAGATGAGCACATTTTAAACTAATGAATCCGTGCAATTTGTTGTTTTACGTCTAAACATTTTACGAGAACTGTTGACTGCATTAAAATCTGTTACCTGTAGGGATGGCTCACTACCTACTGGCGTAATCAATTCTCATTTATTTGTTTGGTGAGAAAATTTATATAAATCGGATATATGTTGTGTAAACATAATCAGAATCAGATATATATTGTGTGAAAATAGTCGGAATTTCATTCAAACTAGGAATATTATTCGTATATTTGTAACAAAAACTTCCTTTATTTTCGTTTTAGAAATCCCAGAGTTAATAATCATACTTGTGGTATGTTTTATTAAAGAAATAAAGACTTCTTGCTCGTAAATGGCAAAAATATGTGGCCAAAATAAAAGTCGTTAATTCAATTTAAAAGAGTGATCGTAGATTAAAATTAAAATCTATAAATTTAGTACGCCTTTATAAATTCAAACTATTAATTCACAGCCAAATTCACAGACATTTACAAATTTAAAATATAAACTAAATTTTGGTAACTGCATTGCAGGCACACGTGACTTTCACTAAAATAGCATTTGTTTTGAATTAAATATTTTTTTGTTTTAGTTATTAATTTTTATAATAATATTTTTGGCGCCATTTGAGAGAGAAATTTGTGGCAAACCCCTAACTCAAATTCTATCGTCCTACATTTGTTTTGAGCATTGCTGAGTTTTAAAAAAATACATTTTTTATTGATTTTAAAAGTTTCTAAAACCAATATTCAATCCACAAACCAAATCATCCACAAAATGTTGCAATAAAAAATAATAATAATCTTTTAGTTCCATGGATTGCCGTCATGGTAAGATCTTAAGAAACATTACTATAACTTGTAATTTTATCTATTTCTGACAGCGAGTTACCGACAAACCAATGATCGAGGAGCCACAAATATTTAAGTTTCCTCATTTTTGGTAGAAAATTTATGAATGAAATAAACTATTTTTACTTTCATAGTTTGACTTTTTTTTATCTTTATCGACATTCAAATTTAACAACTGACATTGTTTTGTTTTAAATCAATCTAACTTGTAATTATAGACATATTTCTTTATCCGAATAAAATATTTAATATTGAGCTTATAACATCCAATTTTGTAAAGAAATACTGAAAACTGTTAAACTCAGAGACAATGGAAATATTTGGTAATGTTGAGGGCTCCATTTTATTACAGCTCGAGGCTTTCATATCTCTAAATCCTGTAATGGAGGGGAGAGAATACGGGGGGGGGGGCAAGAACGTTAAGAACATTTAGGAAAATCATAGCGTGAAGTCACCTGTAGAAATTCTATTCTTGTTCACTCCGGTTGGGTTTGTGACCCGATCTACCCCGTTAGTGGCGTCGAAGTGAGATATAAGATTCTGGAGCATCGCCTTAAACAACACAGCCCTCGTTAGTGGCGTCCACGTGAGATATAATATTCTGGAGCATCGCCTTAAACAACACAGCCCCCGTTAGTGGCGACCAGGTGAGATATAATATTCTGGAGTATCGCCTTAAACAACACAGCCCCCGTTAGTGGCGTCCAAGTGAGATATAATATTCTGGAGCATCGCCTTAAACAACACAGCCCTCGTTAGTGGCGTCCAAGTGAGATATAATATTCTGGAGCATCGCCTTAAACAACACAGCCCCCGTTAGTGGCGACCAGGTGAGATATAATATTCTGGAGTATCGCCTTAAACAACACAGCCCTCGTTAGTGGCGTCCAAGTGAGATATAATATTCTGGAGCATCGCCTTAAACAACACAGCCCCCGTTAGTGGCGACCAGGTGAGATATAATATTCTGGAGTATCGCCTTAAACAACACAGCCCTCGTTAGTGGCGTCCAAGTGAGATATAATATTCTGGAGCATCGCCTTAAACAACACAGCCCCCGTTAGTGGCGACCAGGTGAGATATAATATTCTGGAGTATCGCCTTAAACAACACAGCCCTCGTTAGTGGCGTCCAAGTGAGATATAATATTCTGGAGCATCGCCTTAAACAACACAGCCCCCGTTAGTGGCGACCAGGTGAGATATAATATTCTGGAGTATCGCCTTAAACAACACAGCCCTCGTTAGTGGCGTCCAAGTGAGATATAATATTCTGGAGCATCGCCTTAAACAACACAGCCCCCGTTAGTGGCGACCAGGTGAGATATAATATTCTGGAGTATCGCCTTAAACAACACAGCCCTCGTTAGTGGCGTCCAAGTGAGATATAATATTCTGGAGCATCGCCTTAAACAACACAGCCCCCGTTAGTGGCGACCAGGTGAGATATAATATTCTGGAGTATCGCCTTAAACAACACAGCCCTCGTTAGTGGCGTCCAAGTGAGATATAATATTCTGGAGCATCGCCTTAAACAACACAGCCC
>CABFOW010005300.1:0-11856 GCA_902141385.1 Timema californicum | reverse complement strand
TTTTATTATGACCTAAGTGAATGTATTCATCTTTTATTATTACCTAAGTGAATGTATTCATCTTTTATTATGACCAAAGTGAATGTATTCATCTTTTATTATGACCTAAGTGAATGTATTCATTTTTATTATGACCAAAGTGAATGTATTCATCTTTTATTATTACCTAAGTGAATGAATTCATCTTTTATTATGACCAAAGTGAATGTATTCATCTTTTATTATGATCTAAGTGAATGTATTCATATTTTATTATGATCTAAGTGAATGTATTCATCTTTTATTATGACCTAAGTGAATGTATTCATCTTTTATTATGATCTAAGTGAATGTATTCATCTTTTATTATGATCTAAGTGAATGTATTCATCTTTTATTATGACCTAAGTGAATGTATTCATTTTTATTATGACCTAAGTGAATGTATTCATCTTTTATTATGACCTAAGTGAATGTATTCATCTTTTATTATTACCTAAGTGAATGTATTCATCTTTTATTATGATCTAAGTGAATGTATTCATCTTTTATTATGATCTAAGTGAATGTATTCATCTTTTATTATTACCTAAGTGAATGTATTCATCTTTTATTATGACCTAAGTGAATGTATTCATTTTTATTATAACCTAAGTGAATGTATTCATCTTATGCATCAAACATCCACTTGTAGATACATCAGGAATAGTTCCTATGAGTTATAATAAGTATTAGATACGTGTGTTATAAATTAAATGAAATAAATAAGATAGCACGACTATAAAGATTTGTATTTTATATTGTATTAGTATTAGGACTGTGTACGAATGGTTCACTGTAATACTAACAAACCTAACTAAACCTAACCTTCAAATGATACGTGAAGGGAAGATTAGACTGACTTTGTTTGTAAAAATATATATGCATGTCTATAAAGTGTTACATAAAAAGGCTGTAGCGGATATATGTCAACCCTGTCCAAGGTTGGACCTTGTAGTCAACTAAAAGTAATTAAGAACACCAGAATTATTAGGCACTCCCCTAAATTAAGGATATGTCAAGGCCTACAGGTAACTAATCGATTATTGGTAGGAAACAAACATTCCTTGAGATAAACCCGTTAAGTTTAATGAATAGATTAGCTTATGTCACTGATAGGCAGGTTCAATTTTTGACGTAACAGACCTTACCCCTACAGCTTTCTAGTATATTAATGGTAAATATTATTCAAATTCGGGCACATGGGACTTGTAAAGTTAGCCTAACGTTTATTTTATAAAAACAGACATGACATCTGGGCATTCCACGAGTCTAAGAGAACATGTAAATATATCAATAAACAACGGGAGGTAATTTATCGGACAATTGCCAGTGTTGGTTGATTGAGCCTTTCAATTGTTGTCGAGATGAACTATATTTACAGACAGAGTCTCCCGTACGGAGGTGCCGGGTTCTCAAACATCTGGATCTCTGGTGGAAAGCTAGAATGTAGGAAGCTCGTTGCAATGAACTTGCTAGAATGTAATGCGGGGAGTGTTACATATTATTATCTATCTTTGGTTTTCCCACCTACTCTTCATGTTGCTGTGGATGCAATTCCTTGAAATGACCTCCTTTTTTATACTTCCATAGATTAATTTTTAAATAACAGTTCTCTTAAGACATACGCCCAATATATGTGTTGTTGTTGTTGAAGGTGGTTCAACCTGAACTCTGGTGGCGGGGAACCTGAACCAGTGCTCCCGGGACCCCGTACCCGCCTCCTGGGGCCCATCCTGGTGATAGAGGCGGTGACCGCGGAGGACGCCAGCATGTATCGGTGCTCTGCCAGCAACGCGGGAGGGGAGGCCAGCGCAGAGCTCAGGCTCGTGGTCTCCACGTCACTACATGTGGAGGTGATTCTTGCACTTGGGACCTCCTGATTCTCCCCTCAGGGCTACAGCATGTCTCGGAACCTTGAGGTGGGGCTGTAGGGGACGTGAGAACAGATCCGTGTTTTCGTGGTTTATAAACCAAAACTTATTTTATGGACAAGATAAATCAAATACTTCTTCATTGGAAACACATTATATTGCTCACCTGGTGATATCAACATTTGTTGAATATTTGTCAATAAGTCCTGTAATTTAATGACAACATTCTCTTCATTTAAAAAGTTTGTCATCTAATGCCGCTATGATCATGACAGACATTCAACAAATGTTGATATCATCAGCTGAGGAAAATTAAACTTTGTGTTTCTATTATTTATTTTGGACAAAAAAGGTTTTAGTTTAAAAATTGCCAGAAATAGAAAGTCCCTTTCCTTGCGTCTCCTACAGCCCCGTGTTAACTATTTGACTGCCCCGCCTGTACCAGATCCGTCCCAAGGGAGAGTCAGGACGGTTTCATAATGTGTGTCTACAGACTGTTGTTAGCTATTGATATATCGCACTCCTATTACACCTGGGAGTGTTCAGAACAATCACAGATCTGTAACTCTGGTACATTCACACACGGTAGCTACTTCAAGGTGTTGCCTAGGTGATTGAGCCCACTAGTGTTGCCTAGGTGATGAGCCCACTAGTGTTGCCTAGGTGATGAGCCCACTAGTGTTGTCTAGGTGATGAGCCCACTAGTGTTGCCTAGGTGATGAGCCCACTAGTGTTGTCTAGGTTATGAGGCCACTACTGCTGTCTAGGTATAGAGCCCACCAGTGTTGCCTAGGTGATGAGCCCACTAATGTTGTCTAGGTTATGAGGCCACTACTGTTGCCTAGGTGATGAGCCCACTAGTGTTGTCTAGGTTATGAGGCCACTACTGTTGCCTAGGTGATGAGCCCACTAGTGTTTCCT
Organism: Timema californicum; assembly: GCA_902141385.1. Lineage (NCBI taxonomy): Eukaryota > Metazoa > Arthropoda > Insecta > Phasmatodea > Timematidae > Timema > Timema californicum. The sequence continues at coordinate 9,043 of CABFOW010005300.1, read as the reverse complement.
AGATGATGAGCCCACCAGTGTTGCCTAGGTAGAGAGGCCACTACTGCTGTCTAGGTTATGAGCCCACTAGTGTTGTCTAGGTGACGAGCCCACCAGTGTTGCCTAGGTAGAGAGGCCACTACTGCTGTCTAGGTTATGAGCCCACTAGTGTTGTCTAGGTGACGAGCCCACCAGTGTTGCCTAGGTTATGAGGCCACTACTGTTGCCTAGGTGATGAGTCCACTAGTGTTGTCTAGGTGACGAGCCCACCAGTGTTGCCTAGGTATAGAGGCCACTACTGTTGTCTAGGTTATGAGGCCACTACTGCTGCCTAGGTTATGAGGCCACTACTGTTGCCTAGGTTATGAGGCCACCAATGTTGCTCAGAGCACTTGAGAACTATAAGACGGAACAAGAGAGCTCGCTAGATCTATAGCCATGGAAGACGTTGATCAAGATTGTTATCAATGGAGTCATAATAGTACTCCACCATTATGTGAATAACTGGACACTCAATAAATCTGGGTTGTTAGCGGTTGGGATCGTAATTGTCATACTATAGTTGAGATTAAGTTACTTAGCCCTCTCCTCTACATATCCGGGCGGGATTTGAACCAGGCATATCCCTTTGTATAACTTGTCCTTTGAAGATATAATTTTAGGATGGAATCCGTAGATTAGAACATTTCAAATACATATTATATTTAAAATTAAAGGTTTTTTTGGCAACACTACCAAATTAATCCTGGGAAGATTGTAAACCATCAGGGATAGTTGGTCATAAAGATTGATTAGCTATATCTTTAAAAAAATATAAAGTTATAGATTTATAATAATCATAAATAAAAATAAAACAAAGAAATTAACTTATCCCTTGGAATATATTAAATTAAATTGTCACCATCGAAATTAATATTTGGTCTTAGTGATGACAGTATAGTTGAGGCAGGCGGCTAAGCAGGCCTAACATGAGAACCACCTGCAGGTGACCCCGCCAATGCTGAGTGTACACCTGGGGGGCAGCGCAGAGTTCCGGTGCATCGAGACGTCATCCCAGGGCAAAGGGGGCTCCAGTCCCCTCCTAATCACGTGGTACAAGGACGGCAGACCCCTTCCGGGGCCCAGCAGGAGTAGCGGGGACAAACTGGTTATCTCCGGAGTGGGTCGAGAAGACAGGGGCATGTACCAGTGTTTGGTGAGACGATCAGAGGGTGAGACGGCACAGGGGGCCGCCGAGCTGCAGCTGGGAGGTGAGTAATGTTCTTAGAGATGTACCAGTGCTTGGTGAGGTGAGTAATGTTCTTAGAGATGTACCAGTGCTTGGTGAGGTGAGTAATGTTCTTAAAGATGTACCAGTGCTTGGTGAGGTGAGTATTGGTCATATAGGAAGATGTACCAGTGCTTGGTGAGGTGAGTATTGGTCATATAGGAAGATGTACCAGTGCTTGGTGAGGTGAGTATTGGTCCTATAGGAAGATGTACCAGTGCTTGGTGAGGTGAGTATTGGTCATATAGGAAGATGTACCAGTGCTTGGTGAGGTGAGTATTGGTCCTATAGGAAGATGTACCAGTGCTTGGTGAGGTGAGTATTGGTCATATAGGAAGATGTACCAGTGCTTGGTGAGGTGAGTATTGGTCCTATAGGAAGATGTACCAGTGCTTGGTGAGGTGAGTATTGGTCATATAGGAAGATGTACCAGTGCTTGGTGAGGTGAGTATTGGTCCTATAGGAAGATGTACCAGTGCTTGGTGAGGTGAGTATTGGTCATATAGGAAGATGTACCAGTGCTTGGTGAGGTGAGTATTGGTCCTATAGGAAGATGTACCAGTGCTTGGTGAGGTGAGTATTGGTCATATAGGAAGATGTACCAGTGCTTGGTGAGGTGAGTATTGGTCCTATAGGAAGATGTACCAGTGCTTGGTGAGGTGAGTATTGGTCATATAGGAAGATGTACCAGTGCTTGGTGAGGTGAGTATTGGTCCTATAGGAAGATGTACCAGTGCTTGGTGAGGTGAGTATTGGTCATATAGGAAGATGTACCAGTGCTTGGTGAGGTGAGTATTGGTCCTATAGGAAGATGTACCAGTGCTTGGTGAGGTGAGTATTGGTCATATAGGAAGATGTACCAGTGCTTGGTGAGGTGAGTATTGGTCCTATAGGAAGATGTACCAGTGCTTGGTGAGGTGAGTATTGGTCATATAGGAAGATGTACCAGTGCTTGGTGAGGTGAGTATTGGTCCTATAGGAAGATGTACCAGTGCTTGGTGAGGTGAGTATTGGTCATATAGGAAGATGTAACGAAGAACTATAAACGGTGCTAATAAAGTGTTATTTCGTTCTTAATTTGAGAGACTCATTCTTAGAAGGTACCAGAAATGTTATTGTATCACACACACAGAACAACATGCATATTGGAGACAGAAACATATTTTAACAGCAAGGTAATTTTAACGGAAAATAAACCATCAACTAAAAATGTTGATAAATAATAAAGTAAACACAATATGTATCACAAATAAAGATTTAAAAAAGTTAAGATTGCATTATGAATAAAGTAATCACGATTGTTGTTATTCCAAACTAGGACGGAGTTTTTGTTTTAAAATTCATTTTGAGTTTTGTTAATATTTAAATTTTCTCGAAAAAACAATTTAAAAACAAAATATTGCTAATTTGTGTTTTGGCTGCCGTGATCTCCCGAAAGACACACTCGTGCTCAATCGTGAGTTGGCGGGTCACGTGTCTCTACTGCGCACGCGCATTGGCACAGGGATCAAGCTGGAACTATTTCAACCCGAGCCTGTCAGACAGTGAAGACTGCACAGTTATCGTTAACCGTCAAGTAACTACGTCACTGTTCTCTTATAATAAGGTGAACGTACACATTTATTTAAAGATTAGATTGCAAAGTATTGATAAAAATTCTCGAAGCTATCAGGTTAAGAATCGGGTTCAAACTTGCCAGCAATATTACGTACCGGTACTTATTGTTCTAGAGTGGCGTAGTAATACAGTCTGTAGGATCGTGTTACTGACAATCACGGATGGAGTATAAAGGAAGTATTGTGCCCAAAAGGGGAGAGTAAATCCCTCTTTAATCGTCCAGGCCAGTTCCAAGCAATGCCTCCCCCTCCCGGCCATTCACAGCAATCGTGCTGTTCGGGAATACTGTTCTAGTTTGTGTAAACACAGCTTCAGAGCTGTAACAAAAAGCGATCACAGCGCGTCCCAATGAATTCTTTATCTTGTGATTCACTCGGGATCCTTTCAAAGACCCACCCACAGTTTTAGTGGAGCCCGCACTAAACCACTTGTAGTTGAAAGCGCGCTTCAACGTCCCGAATAAATGGCGCTGGGGTGGTCAGATATAAAGTTTGAGTCTGTGGCCTCTACTTTAAATATTGGAGTAAGATCATTTATAATTTAAAACTCAAAAAAGGGCGTTTTATCTCTTCTCGGCCATTCGATTTTAGCTTTTGCCTCCTACATTGCAACAGCTACGACCCCCTCATACCATTCTGAAGACTTAAACATTTTAAAATTAATGTTTCTAAGTAAAACTCAGCATTCAATTTATAATTATGTGCAATGTACAGTACATTTCAATCAATAGATGGTTGGTTTGTCTGCTAAACAAGACAAATTCTAGGTTTTAAGTTATTTGAACCTACTTATTGTTGACCGATTAAATGAGGACATTAATTATTTTAATGCTGTAATTTTTAAAACTTTAACTCACTCGTTTTCTTTTGAAGTGCCGGTATTTAATGTATCCTAACTAAACTTTAAATATACAGCTTAAAAATTTTAGCATCCAACACTAAAATAAACTGACATGTTTGAAAGTAGCTAAAATTTTCAATTATAATACAAACTTGTTCAAATATAATTAAGTTCTTGAAAAATAAAAATAATTTATTTCTAGATGTCGCAAGTTCAGTATTATGGTTAAATATTTGACCTATAAGCTTGAAATTAATTCAAACTTAAACTGAATTATTGAAAAGTTTGTAAAAATGTTTTTTTGAAAGTGAGAATTCAAATTAAAAATCCTTAGTTTTCATTGTATTGTGTTAACATTCCAAAGTACAGCAACATAGCTATGAGGCAAATATATAAACGTATGTTTGCATATCAAGATAACGTATGTTGTTACTTACATCTGGGGATGTGAACATTAATTATTTTCAGTTCTACTCCCTAAAACCTTAACCAATTTTTAAAAAAAACATTGCAGAACTTTTCTAAAGATTAATTATTGGTTTTTCAAAGTTTAAATGAAGTAATTATAATTTAAATACTATAAGATTGTGGTGACCTGGCGGTCTAGGGGTAAGGTGTCAGACTTCTATGCTGGCGGCCCGGGTTCAATCCTCGGTCCCGGCACAGATTTATCTGATTACCAAACCCTTCCTTCACCTTTGACAAGACATCTTGTGAATGTGGGGAATGTCAGGCCTCCACCGTGGTTCGGATTCCACGTTAAACTGTAGGTCCTCCATTTCATCTCACAATCACCCTACCATTACACATTAGCGTATAACCCGAACGGGTAGTAAGACGCGGTGCTAATAATATATATAGTAAAGTTACCACAACCATTGTTTATTATTATTATTATTATTATTATTAGCACAAATCAGAATAATCCTTTTTCAAGTAGAGCAGTAATGGCTTTAAATAACTTAAGCACTTTACTTGTTTGTTTTTTTAGTAAAAATCCCCCCAGTACCTTAATATGTTCAGTGTTCGTTACGTTGAATAGGTTTGGTATCGATAACGAGATTGTGGTTCAGTCTAAATAGGTTTCACAGGGGATGATTCATTCCACTTAGTGGTTCTACGTTCTCTCAAAAGACAAATGACGTCCATGTCCAAAGTTTCATACAAATAGTTGTGTTGTCTTTCCACCGCTCCGTATTATCAGGTGTGGATGTCTGGGATTCATTGAGCTTCGATATTTCTAGGCCCATTTCCTTCATATTTTGGGTTTCTATATTTCTAGGCCCATTTCCTTCATATTTTGGGTTTCTATATTTATTACGTTGATATGTGCAGGATTATTTTAAATTCTTGCAAATAATTTTAACTAAGATGTTTTCCACCAAGAAAAAATTATTCTTTCATGCATTTATTTATGGCTCAAAACTATTAGGTAATAAAATATATTTTTATGAAATATTATCACCTTGAATATGAATTATTCTTTGGAACGCACACTTCAATATCCCGTAAATAAATTATGTTTGTTTCAAATTCCCCTCATATTTTATTTACATACCTAATAAACACATGTCCGTAAATACAATCTTATAGTATTATTATTATTATTATTATTATTATTACTAGCACCGCGTCTTACTACCCGTTCGGTTTATACGCTCATGTGTAATGGTAGGGTGATTGTGAGATGAAATGGAGGACCTACAGTTTAACGTGGAATCCGAACCACGGTGGAGGCCTGGCATTCCCCACATTCACAAGATGTCTTGTCGGAGGTGAAGGAAGGGTTTGGTAATCAGATGAATTTATGCCGGGACCGGGGATTGAACCCCGGCCGGTGTTCCTCTTATAATAATAGCGTGTAATTATAAACACATAAGCCGTGTGAGTTGTTTTGGTTTCATGTGATGTCTGATAGAGCCGAGGCCGGAGCACGCGGTGTTCAAAGGGAGCCCAATAATATTACAGTTCAAATAAAGTCCCCAACAGCTGCTAACTGAGTAAACAAAGCGAGGGATTGCCTTCTATTCGTTGATTCGACAGTATTTTTGACTTTATTTGAAGTTGAATTCGTTATTGCCGTTTGATTTGGCGGTCCCGACAGTGTTGACGCTTCTGTGGCAGTCAATCCAAATAAACATGGCTACCAACCAACACACCACACAAGCGAATAAAACTGAAACGTTTATCGGGAAATTAAAGTTGTATATATTTCCCACCTCGTTCACAAATGATCGCAAGTAGGTGAATATAGTCTTCGTCCTATTATTTTAATAGAAAATAAAAATAAATTCATCCTTAGGGATTTATTAAAACTATTTAAAAAAAACTATTACCAACTCCTAAAGCCAAATATTTCCCATCAACTGGCAGTACTTGCAATATACCGAGCACAAAATTTATCGGTATTGGTTGGAATTTTTGTAAAAAAAAAAAATGTTAAAATTACTTTCTTTGAACTTTGCACTGTATAGGGAAATTAGTTTTTGATCTGGCTGTTGAATTTATCAAAGGCTTATAGTAAAGTTGGGTGACCTGGCGGTCTAGGGGTAAGGTGTCAAACTTCTGTGCTAGGGGTCCGGGGTTCAATCCTCGGTCCCGGCACAGATTTATCTGATTACCAAACCCTTCCTTCACCTCTGACAAGACATCTTGTGAATGTGAGGAATGCCAGGCCTCCACCGTGGTTCGGATCCCACGTTAAACTGTAGGTCCTCCATTTCATCTCACAATCACCCTACCATTACACATTAGCGTATAAACCGAACGGGTAGTAAGACGCGGTGCTAATAATAATAATAATAATAATAATAGGAACACGTTTCACTTTATTGATATCATCTATTGCTTGTGACTGATAGATCGGGGTTCGAATTCCAGTCGGGTGTATTGACTAAATGTTTTTTTCCCACTGTCCCTTCACGCAAGTGCTGGTACACTTCTTCTAATCCATAACCTATTAGTGTAACTAGAACATAGGCGTGTAACATGAACGGGTAGTAAGACACGGTGCTAAAAAAACAGGTCGTGTGTAGCCCAATAAACTTTTTCTCGCGGTGACAAGAGCCACTAGAGTTAATCTCATGCGTTCATACGCTAGATAAGATGAATTTAATTGATACCATCTAACAACACTCACACGACATTACGTATGCATGTATCAATTATTATTATTATTATTATTATTATTATTATTATTATTATTATTATTATTATTATTANCACCGCGTCTTACTACCCGTTCGGGTTATACGCACTTACGCTAATGTGTAATGGTAGGGTGATTGTGAGATGAAATGGAGGACCTACAGTTTAACGTGGGATCCGAACCACGGTGGAGGCCTGGCATTCCCCACATTCACAAGATGTCTTGTCAGAGGTGAAGGAAGGGTTTGGTAATCAGATAAATCTGTGCCGGGACCTAGGATTGAAACCCGGCCGCCAGCACAGAAGTCTGAAACCTTACCCCTAGACCGCCAGGTCCCCGATGCATGTATGAAGAAGACTGACAAGTAATAGAAGTAATTTTTATTATTGTACTTTCTAAACCAACTAGTTATACTAACATATGACCTACAAAATAACTTAATCATATAAAAAGATCAACATGGATTAGATTAGACCTAAATTGATCTATCCTCTAAACATAATTACACATGTAAATAGCCGGTTAACAAACAGAATGCATTAAACACAACATGTATGGTCGTCTAACGCTCTTGTTTGGTCCGGGTGGCTACCAGCAACGAGTGGGTGGTATGTAATATTTAAACACGGTATCGTTTTCAATCAGTAAGTCTTTTAGAGCAGAGCTGATCGATATCCGACCGTCAGAATGGCACTGCTGTTGCTTTTCGCACGGTGTTTGTTTTTAATTTTCTGGTCGGGGGGAAAGGGCCAACTAAAACAATTCTACTTGCTAAAATGAAGCCAAAAATACGTCTGAATACCACGTCTCAAAGGCTTCAATAAAAGGAGAGAACTGCATGGGTATTGGTTTCCAAACGAATCAACAGAACACAAAACAAGAGAATAGGATGATTGATATTCCTGTCAGTTGAGCTATCCGAGCGCTAGGAACTACTTTTCATATTCATATATAACATACTCAATACAAACACACAACTAATATCAAACTACGACTTACAAACTAACTTAGTATACGCAATCAACTCTTAGGTGTATCTTTTTGTAAGGAAAAATCCACGTGGAGATAATAAATGTGTTTTTCGGCAACATCCGGATAGCTCGCGACTTTCGACACAAGTTTATCAGGTCTGGCGACAGGAAGATCTCTGTTTGAACCCCGGCAGGGTCTAGCGACGGGGGGTTTTCCGCTATGATTTTACACTCATCCGCTTCATTGTCCGAATGGTCTAAGGCGTCACTCTCGTGTTAGGGTTCGGCCAGACTAGTGAGCGAAAGCGTGATTAGCAGATAGCTCTCGACGGGGAGGCAAAGGTTCGAATCTTGGCTCGGTGAGCTGAGGGTGGTTTTTTACAAGTAATTTATTGTGGTTTTCTAATCCTCTCTCCACGCTGATGGTGATTCTTATTTGTAAAGGCCTATTTTGATTATAATATTGGAGTGTTTTAACATATCGGTTTTAAATGTATATACATATACATGCATGGTTTATGATCTTATCAATTAAATTATGCTTTAGTAGCAAGTGTGCTAAACCTATCGATAGTAATAAAAATATCAAAATGAGAAGTTTTCCAGAACGCAATGGACAAACACAATAATACTACTTAGCGCCTGTAAGCTAGACTGTACCGGTTCGAGCGCTCGCCCAGTCTGGCCGTGCCCTGAGACCTGCCTGCTGATGATGGGGAATATCCGGGTTCCAATAATGGTCCGGTCTACTGAGGGTGTTTTTATTCAAAATGGTGTCCCACTCTTCTTCAATGCAAATGCGGGTATATTACCTCTTATATGCTTCCTTCCCCATTCCTACCTCATTATAGTAATTATAATATATGCGTATAGCCTGAGCGGGCAGTAAGACGCTGGGAATAGAACCGGAACTCTCTAGTAATGGAGGTCAACTTAATCAAGAAAATGTGCTTAGTTATGTTAATGTCCAAGATGTTCATGAATTTAAGTTACGGACTATGTTTTAAATGTCTGTTTCCGTAGATCAGTGGATATACAAGATTTGGTGTTTCTCCTTAAAATAGCCAGTTTTGTATAAATAATGTATTAGGTTAAATATTTAAAACCTATTTTGGATATGTTTCCTTTTTTTCTTTTTTTTTAGCACCGCGTCTTACTACCCGTTCGGGTTATACGCTTTAAATACTAATTACTCTAATGGATTAGGAATTGGGAAGGTTG
>CABFOW010005299.1:0-44226 GCA_902141385.1 Timema californicum | reverse complement strand
AATAATAATAATAATAATAATAATATTTTCACTTCTTTTTTATTAGCAATGCGTCTGACCACCCGTTCGGGCTCTACGGTTGTATACTAATTACCCTAATGGTTTTAAGGATGAGGAAATTTATATTTAGAAGAGGTGTACCCACATTTGCGTGGGGGAGCATGGAAAACAATTTAGTAAAAACCACCCTCAGTGCACCCAACCGAGATTAAAACCTCGATATCCCCGTCATCGGTGGTCTAGTCTACTGTGAGAGTAGGGCCTTAGACCATGAGGCCACCGAAGCGGGTTTCACATTTTTAAAAGGTTATTTAGATTAAAGCAAGTTTTTATATATTTTTATTGCACATTGTTTAATGATATTTATTGAGTAATTAGAATTAGAACTATTTCAAGCATAAATCTATTGTTACTTAATACTTATCATGTGTGAAACTAAGCATGTATCGAATGATGTGAATAAAAGTTGTATTATATAATATAATTTACTACTACTGTAGTTTCAATAACAAAATCTTACAAACAGATATGATCGATTATCTTATGTTTTCAAACTAGAACTCCTTTTCAAATTATGTGAATAAAATGGTTAAAGCAATATTTAACAAATAGGTGAAGTTTGTATATTTAATTTATTTTTAAATTTACGAACTTTTTGTTAGCTTAATTCCCAGGACATATTATATAAAGTCACTTTAAGTCACAACTAATTATGTTTTTTGATTGAGTCTAACTACAATCTGGCTTACCATCATATACTATGATGGCGTATCTTAAATGAGTAGGGTAATATAATTGATAGGAAATGTATCCATACTTACGTGATGACTGAGTGAGAAAATATATAATAAAAACCACCTTGAATACATTAAACAGAGATTCGAACCCTCGCTTTCTCATAAGCAGTAAGCTCAACCAGATGATAATGACATCTTAATCCACATACCCACTGATGTGAGATACCAGTAAATGATTATCTAGTTCATTTATTACTCAAATATTCCCCCTTTACCGCAGCCCTCATTTCATTTTACATGAAGCTTTCTAAATAAAAATCTGTTGATAGTATCAATAAATAAATGGCAGTCTACGGCCAAAACTTACATTATTATTTATTTTTAAAAAAACTCAAATTTTTCCAAAAAACAAGTGTGAATTATTATTTACAATGTAAAAAAAACTCCCCAGATACCCATTTTAAACAAAATTGCTAAAGCTTTTTTCCAAAAAAAGTTAAAATTTTCAAAAATCAATTATCATTTAAAAAACCTCAAATCAATTTTCCTCCAAATAAAATAAATGCATAATACTATCTATCATTTAAAACACTCACCAGATATCCAATTTGAACAAAATGGCTAAATGCAATTTTTTTTAATTAATAAACATTTTTCAAAAATTTCCATCACTAAATTACCCTTAGTCTTAGAGCTAGAATAAAAATCCCTACATGGCCTCGAGATATGAATATAGAACATATAAATATAAAGTTGAGACAAAATCCATCAAAACGTTTCGATTGTAGCCACAGGGACAAACAGACAAAATTATAAGTCCCATGTTTTTGTGTTTGTGGGAAAAACAAGACATCAAGCTCCTCCGTCATAATCTCAAAAGTAAAAAATTGTTGCTCTCATAAGTACGTTCACCGTAGGAATTGTTTTCTGAAAGGCCTTTTCCCTACCAGAAATCTATTATATAGTAGGATATTGGTAGGAAAAAAGACCTTTCAGAGGTAAACTCCTACCGTGAATGGAGTATACTTTCTCTATCTGATACAATTACCATTTAGACCAAAGATAGTAATCTTTATGTGCGATTCCCGCCATTTTTGACCGAGTCGTTCCAATCTTTCCAGTTGGAGGACTTCCAGAACGAACGTCTGGACACCCTGAGGACCGAAAGCCACTCCGTGCAGCAGGCTAACGAGATGGTCAAGTTCAACGTTGGTTGGTTGGGTCGCAACTATCAGCCTATCACTAAATGGCTCAATGAACGAGAAGTGTGAAGCCAGTGGACAATACTACGTATAAGATAGTCTCAACACAAAATCGCTGCCTACTTGAATGGAAATATCCTCACAATGAAACCATTATTTTAGTTATGAAAGTTCCGAAGCTTCAAAACTACTAAAACCATCCTCAATTATCTTAGGATTTTTTTGTTATATTATTTAATAAAATAACATATTTGATTGAGGAGAGATTTATCTGTTTCTAACCAATTACTTTGATCTCAAAACTGTGAAACTTAATTTAAAATGAGCTTTTTCCCCATATTGATATTTAAAAACATGTTTATGATTTAAAATGTAAGCGTTTTAACCCTGTAAGGACATGGTTGATATATTTCTACCCCATTTTAGCCTAAACCGTATTTTATTGTAACAAACCATTTTTTTTAAACACAGAATTTATGGACTCCGCAAAATGCGTCGCGTGGCTCCGCTAAGCAGCTGCCTTAGCCGTATGAGTAATAGGTCTTTTTGTGTGTTTCTAAAACATGGTATAGCTTTATCATCTTTAGTAGGATTCTGTTTGGAAGGAACTTAGAAACAAAACTCTTTTTTTTTTAAATTTGACATCACGATTATTTTACTTTATTAGTTAATGAGTATTGATATTAGCTACCAAAATTGACATTAGTAGTTCATACGAATTGGTGTTTAAATACACTCCAGTTGTTTTAGTAACTTCAATAAATGTAAAAAATAAGTTACTTATTAAATAAATTACACTCTATCACTTGTTCACACTAGTTCGTCTGCGTCTAAACATCAAGGTATTTTCCCTTACTAACTGTCAAGACAGTATGCATTTAATTAAGATAAAGAGGTAGGGATGGAAAATATAAAATTTATAGGAAACGTACTATATTTTCGTGGAGGGTAGGGGGAAACCATTTAGGAAAAAAATAACTTCAGTCCACCAAGCCATTTTTCGAACACTGACCTCTACGTCATCAGCTATCCCTAATCCGCGCTTTCACTGATGAGGGTCTTTATTACTTACGATAATGTGTTTATAATATTATTATGGAAATATAACTGACCAAACTGCCACCGTTTGCTTGCGAAGATAGTGCCAATCTCTGCAGCTAAAAGGTGTCATATGGTAGGCACAACAAAACCTCCGGCCATTGATCTCAGTTTTCTAGACCAGAGCTGCTACATATTTATTAAATATGATCCTCATTTGTCCTCATGAGGCCGAGTTTGACCCCGTTCAGACCCACTAATTCACATATAAATAAGTGGAAGCACCAAGGAACGAGCTTGGAACCTTTGGGTGTGTGGCCAAGAACTAGTACCACTATATCAGAGAGGCGATCTGTAAATATTTATTAATATCAAATTTGAAGGAAATAGACTTATTATCTAAACTTAACTTTTTTGAAGTGCACAAAAAATGTCGTATTAAAAAATTCTTTATTTTTAATCTGTGGCACAGTTACATATATGTTTTGTAAAATTCTTGAACCTTTTTTGGTATGATTATATTTTTTTCATGATTGATATAAATATTAATTTAAAATATAATAAATATACAAACAAATACCTTATTCAAAGACACAAAAACAAATCTTAAACTCCCAAATTCTCAAAATAAATGGCTGATTTAGAGAGGAAATTTGTTGAAAAGGCCCATAACAGATTCAATTTTTTAGATAAAATGACGTTACAATTGAAATTAATACGTTTTGAAAAATGTATGTAGTTTTTTTAACATATTTATAATAAATTATTCGGTATAGGCATTATATATACTTTAGTGGCTGAATGGTATAAGGCGACACTCTTATGTTAGACTAACCTGCTGAAGATGGGGAGCTGGGGGTTCGAATCCCAGTTGGGCCTACTGAAGACGTTTTCCCCTAAACAGTTTCCCACTCTTCTTCCATGCAAATGCGAATAGACCTACTCTGGAATGATGCCTTCCTCATCTCTACCCCATTAGTTTAATTATCACTAAATACTTATAGCCTGAACAGGTAATAAGGCTCAGGGATTAAAAATATATAGGCATTATAATAATTTATAGTCAAAATAGTGTACTCTTATATGACGGCAATGGAGATTTTAGTCCGACCATTATAGAGAAACAACTGCAAATTTAATTAATTTATATTTCAATATTTAAACATTAGAAATGTTAATAAGATGCTAATGTGACTACACAGTAAGAATAATATATTTTTATTTGCAACCTACATTGATAACATTTTACCGTATTAATTGTTTTATTTTATAGATGTGGATAATATCTATCAAACGTGGTATCTGCATATAACATGACTTGATGTATGAATATATTAAAATGGTTTTAGTAACTACCAGATAGTGTTCCTCCTACTAAAATAAGCTTATATTTTATAGTTGGATCGCCATAAGAAGAGGATTTAATAGTATGATAAATAAAAGGGTGATCAAAATTGTGCAAGCTTAAAACATCCTATAGGCAGAATATAGACCTACTTGAGCCATATCCATTTATTTTGAAACAAATACGTATCAAAATAAATCGATGAAGCCGTGAACTTTTTGATGAAGTAACTTTCTTTGATTTAAGTCGTGCAGTATGTACAGTAAGCTTGTAGGCGAAATTGGCAATGCTTAAAGAAATGATTAGATACAAAAATAAGTCTAAACAAGGATCCTTAAAAAGTAAAACATGTAATTCATTATTTAATGCTTGGCAAAAGTATCCTTTGGATACATTTTAACTTACTACCCGTCCGGGTTTTCCCCAACGGTATAGGTAGAAGAACTGTAGAATTTTATAATAGGCGTGAATGTAGACTACTCGAATTTGCGTGGAAGGAGAGTATTTTACCAGACAGAGGGGGGGAAAAAATCACCCGGCCAGAATTATAGTCCCGACCTTACCGTCACGGGTAAATCAGATTAGACGAGATTGATGATGCCTTAGCCTGCATGCTCAACGATTTGGACTTGATATTCTTCCAGACGCATTGAAAACTAAAAAAATAACCGAAACTATAACCGAACCCTTGGTGTAGTGGTCACTGCACCTGGCTGCGAGTCTAGGGTTTCCACTGGTTATCCACCTTCATACTCACTATCAACATCATCTCATCTCATCGGGGCATAGAAAAAGCCTCAATGGAAAGGATGTATGATTAGTACTTTCGGGAGTTTGTTGGACAGCGGTAATTTTGTACCGGCTAACCTTCTCAAAAACTGGCTACGAGTAATGTAACCCAGACACGCATACATATATAATAAAACGATAGTTTATACTTAAACGAATTTTATTAAATCAAAACACAGTAAAACATTGGACCAACATTTTGATGATCTTTCACAAGTTGTCAAGGTTAATATTTCAATGAGTTAATTGTGTAACATTTAAAACTTACACAAAAACATTTTACTTTGCTGGTTGATAAGTGAAATAATTTTGTGGAAACAAGACATCATTACCGAACTTTTACAACAATCTTAATTAGAATAACTTAAATTCTGTGAGCACACACATTTAAGGCGTCGTGTATGTGTGACGTCATAGCATTCATTATTAACATAACAGGCCAATCTTAATTACGTGCATCGATAAAATAAATTTGGTATTAACCGTAAGTTTGCATAAGTTCATTAACTTAATGTTTGCAATGATTACAGGAATGGTTACTAAAGAGTGCATAATTGTTTGTTATTTCTAGTTAATCTATGTTAGTTTTGGAGAGAAATAAGAATAATATCACATATGAACAGTGCAACAGACACCCACTTCACTGACCTTATGGTCTAAGCCCTCTAAGGCACCACTCTCAAATTGGACTAAAGTGCTGATGATGGGGTTCAAACCAGGGAGTCAAACAAAAACATTTATCTGTTATGGTTCTTATAATTCCCACAATCAAACATTTTAAGGTTCCGTTACTGGTTTCGTTAGGAGACAAATATAAGTATCTGTTATTTTTGTTTCTTAATTAAGTTCCGCTTCTGGTTCCAGTTATTTTAAGTACATCATAACTTAGGAAAAAAATCCTGATAAAAGGAGAAATCAAGTTAAAGAAATAATGGGATAAAATATAAATATAAAAAATTATTTGTAGAGCCTTTAAGAACCAATAAGAACTATTATGAAATATATATATATCGGTTGCAATTCCGTAAGTGGTTATTAAGAAATTTATTTTTAAGGTTACTGTTCTGGTTACTTGAAAATAACTTATAATTTTGATTGTGAGTTTTGTATCTGTTTGACTCCTTGTTTCAAATTAGGTTGGATGTATTGAGGGTGGTTTATATTAAATGGTTTCTCCTTCTTCCTACGCTTCCTCTAAATTCAATCTTATTCATCACTATTACATTAGCGTAATTCGTACATATGCGTTTAGCCCTAACGGGTAGTAATACGCGGTGGTAAAAAAAAAGATTTCACGCCCATATTGTTAGATCCTCAAAATGTTGGTAAAATAGTTTATGCATATAAATTCTAAGGCCACTTAAGGATTTAATCTATGATAAAGGAATAAGGTAGGTAATTATGTCAAGCATGAAAAGAAAATGATAAAATTTGTGATAAATCATATGTGGAAAACTCCCCTTAGAAAACTCAGCCGAGATTCAAACCCGGACCTTCCTATCACATGTAATTATGTTTATTACAAGCCCAAGCGCCTTAATTAAAATGAGCAACGATGTAATTTAGATAGGAATAATATTAATCAAATATAATTAAAATAGTACAAATATTAATGTTGACATCAGTTCAGTTTCAAGAATATTTATTCAACGATTAAAAAAACATCTATATTACGTTGTACAAAACACATATCCCACCTTGATGCATTTCCCCACACCAGCCCTAGAGGGATCTTGAAGTGGGGCCTCACTAGTATAAACAAAAACATGCATTTTTCATTAATATCGACCCTCTAATTCAATGGGAAACACAGTGGATTGGGGCGAGAAAATTGAATAAAATCCTCATCACCTACTGGCCGTAAGGAATAGGATACACATATTGACAGCTCTTCCATCATTGGGGGAGGCCCTTAAATTGTGTAAGGCTTTTTTTTTCGAGGAAGGCGTGGGGTTGTTATTTATTATCTTTTATAAGTAGAGGTTTTCAGAATCAATTTTATTTAAGGTTATTTTTTATTAATGTTTATGTTGAAACAAAATCTAAAAAGAAAAGAAAGATTTTGTCAGAAAATATCTATATTATTAATTATAAAATTTCACTTATATATCCTTTGATTCTAATGTGATACACTAATTATACCGCAACTAAAGTATTGAAAAGTTTTCATATCCCTCGTTTTGTTACCTACCCTTATGTCTAAACAAATCTCCTACCCCGTAGTGTAGTGGTCAAGGCACCTGGCTATAAACATAGGGTTCGTGGGTACGATTCCCGGCTGGTGCCTTGGATAATTTTCTTTCACGGGAAATTATCTCAACGGTCACCAGGGGGATAGTAAATTAAGCTTACAGTTAGGTTTAAGACTTTCACTGGCCCACCACACCTCTATATTCATTATCACATCTTGTGAATGTAGGGAATGCCAGGCCTCTGCCATGGTTCGGATTCCACGTTAAAATTTAGGTCCTCCATTACATATCACAATCACCCTACCATTACACATTAGCGTAAGTGCGTATAACCCGAACTGTTAGTAAGACGCGGTGCTAATTATTATTATTAGCACCGAGTCTTACTGCCCGTTCGGGTTATACGCACTTACGCTAATGTGCTAATGGTAGGGTGATTGTGAGATGAAATGGAGGACCTACAGTTTAACGTGGAATCCGAACCACGGTGGAGGCCTGGCACTCCNACTGTTAGTAAGACGCGGTGCTAATTATTATTATTAGCACCGAGTCTTACTGCCCGTTCGGGTTATACGCACTTACGCTAATGTGCTAATGGTAGGGTGATTGTGAGATGAAATGGAGGACCTACAGTTTAACGTGGAATCCGAACCACGGTGGAGGCCTGGCACTCCCCACATTCACAAGATGTCTTGTCAGAGGTGAAGGAAGGGTTTGGTAATCAGATATATCTGTGCCGGGACCGAGGATTGAACCCCGGCCGCCAGCAGCAGTGCTAATAGTAATGTTAATATTAATAATATATTCATTATCATCTCATCATCTCATTGCGGGTACGTGTAGACAACTTCCATAGCTGTACCCTGTGCGCCCAAAGCGGTCAATAGTCTACATACAGGTGACCGAACTGGATGTCATAACCCTCTTGGTCAGTAATGCCAAACGCTAAAACAGAAAAAAGTCTAAAAATAACTCAGTGATTTAAATAATTTAATCTACCAAATCATACATAAGATAAAGGGAGGTTCAATATTCATAAAAACAAAATCCTTACGTAATTTAAAGAAGGTCTCTTGAAAGGGGGGAATCACAGAATATACTATTTACAATTAAAACCCCTACATTTATACACCTGCCTCGGTGGCGTAGTTGGCTAACGGGCTAGTCGTGTTGAGCTATACTGCTGAGGATGGAGAGATCGAGGTTCGAATCTCGGTCGGGTGAACTGAGGTTTTTTTCCTAAATGGTTTTCCACTCTCCCTCCACGCAAATGCAGGTTCACTTCCTCTGATTCAACCTTCCCAATTCCTAATCCATTAGCGTAATTAGTACTTAAAAGCGTATAACCCGAACGGCTAGTAAGATGCGGTGATAATATTATTATACCTACATTTATCCACAAAGGATAAAATAAACAAAAAAATATCAAAGCCTTATCAAAATAATATGTCTGTACTTCCAAATTCCAGAATTCAACTGTATATAACTTCCAATGAGTGTGTTCTAAGAGACAATTCAGGTAGCTCCAAACAACATTTCCTTGTGCTGCCATCTACATATTTGACTGTGACGATACGTAGTAGGCTATCCCTAACTCTGTTTATCCGTGAGGCAATGAAACGGTCATGTCGTCCCGTAATGAACATGGTTAGTTCAGTGGGAATGATTGATTATTGATCGTTGTTTGCTAATATTGTATTGTTAGAAAGTTGTAGGCTATTAGATAAAACCTTAAAGGTTTGTTGGTGGTGCGCCAAAGGCATTCATTCGATCATGGTAGTAAATGACATAACTGTGTGGGGAATTCGGTGGTAGTGATTTGAAGAAACTTTTCTTCCTGGAACATGTGGTAATCTATTGAAAAAATAAACATTTTATAGTATGTGAAAGAAGATAAATTAGTAAGGCAAAGGATGGCAATGAGATTCGAATGATACTTCTTAAATGAAAAAAGATTAACATGCAGAGGGTGTGAACTATTGTCATTCGAATGACAACAAGTGACAACATTTCCTAGGTGCATAGAGATTAACATGTTGTCACCCGAGATTGCAAGTGTTCCATGATCAATTTTTCACTTTTTTTGTAAGAGGGCATTGAAGTTTGACCTTGTGTATAGAACTAATGTTACTAGATGACAACTCGAGTTTTTATCTTCTTAAGTAATTATATAGCGGTCTCAATTTCGCCGCAGGTGAGTCATATACATTTTAAATAAACGTAAACACAAAATATCTCAAATTTAACCATTTTGGAGATAGAACTCTTGCATTCTCGGGTGACGAATGTAGGGAGTTAACTGTTAGCGTTCGAATCGAATTACAACCGTGAGTGACAACAGTTCTTAGATGCATAAAGATTATAATGCAGGCAGAGAACTCTTGTTTTTTCGAGTGAGCTTCATGGTTTCGACCCTTAAATTTGGCCCACCTCATTGGGATTCGAAGTCTAGCCACCAAGTAGTTAGCTCTAACCAGGTACAGAGTGGGTCTAACGCCTTGTACTGCTGGTCCAACTTTCCGTATGCTTAATTATTTATTTGATTAACTAGATCGATTCGGTGCTCAGAAGATTTCTAATACGTCACTCCCGAAATATATTTGTCTGACAATGACGAGGGGATTGAGGTCCGGATATTCAAAGGGTGATATCTTCTAAAGGTTTGCCCACTCTCCCTCCACGCAACTACACGTACACTCTCTTTAATTTAAATCTTCCTCATCCCTAACGCAGTGACAAATTAAAATAGATAAAAAGAATATAAATTACTAAATAAACCCCGCCTCGGTGGCGTAGTTGGCTAACGCGCTTGTCGTGTTGAGCTCGACTGCTGAGGATGGGGAGATCAAGGTTTGAATCTCGGTCGGGTGAACTGGGGGTGGTTTTTCCTAAATGGTTTTCCACTCTCCCTCCACGCAAATATTAGAGTAATTAGTACTTAAAGCGTATAACCCGAACGGGTAGTAAGACGCGGTGCTAAATATTATTATATTATTATTATTTAATTTGTTTGCTGTAGTGATGATAATCCTCAGAACATAATGAGTTTATTTTCGAAAACACCACCTGTTTCTCGGATGACACCAATCACCGATCATCATTGTGTTATCCGATCACCAATATGTTACCGCGTGGGTCTAAATGAGCTCCAGACAGAAGCATCAGGATGAAAATGTTTTCAAGCCCCTAAGGGACATTGATTGAGCCGTGAAGGGGAGGGGATGTTGACGTACAACAAGAGAGAAAGGACGCGGGAGACACTTGCGGTATATCAGTGCAGACCGGGAACTGGTCCGCTGCTGAGTAGCAGGACTAACGTCGTGTATTGTATACCCAGCGATTTACTTACTGAGATCGACACTACATTATATAAAGGTATTAAATATCTCTGATAACTATTACTAATTCTTTACAGCGCCGCGTCTTGCTACCTGCTAGGTATTATTATTATTATTACTATTACTATTATTAGCTTCGCGTCTTACTACCCGTTCGGGTTATACGCACTTACGCTAATGTGTAATGGTAGGGTGATTGTGAGATGAAATGGAGGACCTACAGTTTAACGTGGAATCCGAACCACGGTGGAGGCCTGGCATTCCACACATTCAAAAGTTGTGATTGATACACGTCTTGTCAGAGGTGAAGAAGGAAGAGTTTAGCAATCAGATAAATCTGTGCCGGGACCGAGGATTGAACCACGGGCCCCCAGCACAGAAGTCCGACACCTTGCCCCCAGACCACCAGGTCACCGTACCCGCTAGAGACGCTTATGTATTAACTACGTTGCTGTGTTAGGAACTAGGGAGGTAGAATTTTAAGTGTACCCGTATTTGCGTGGGGAGCGTGGAAAACCGTGTAGTAAAAACTCTCATTACACCCAACCGAGATTTGAACACCGATCTTCCTGTCACTGGCATATTGCGAGAGAAGCATACCATGCGGTCACTGAAACTTCACTATTCATTCTCAACTTCCATACATACCCACAATTGTTTCTTTTTTTATTAATGCATTCACTGGTTTTCACTACTCATCCGGGATATTATAATAGTCACACAAATATATCTAAATTTTTCCCACCCCTAACCCACTGAGAGTCTAATTCAGCCCGCCAGGGCGTCAATGTTGTTCTCTGTGAAGTTTGTTATCTGTTTCTATGTCGTGTGTGTTGTCGAGAGCCCCTCGGGGCTGGTGTCAACTGTCTGTCCTATATGTTTCTAAGTGTTTTATTCATGTTATATCTATATATGTTAAAGTTAAGAAATAAACCATACAAACAACAAATATATCTAGAGATGAGGAGGGTAGAATTTATGGGAGATGTACCTTCATTCGAATTAAATGAGCGAGGAGAACATTTTAAGAAAGGGAAAAAGTTCCTCAGTACACCCGGCCAGGTTTTAAGCCACGACTTTACCATCACGTAATACCAAAAATGTAGAATGTATAGGATATGTACTCTCCTTTGAATGCATTGAGTGAAGAGAACAAATTAAGGGAAAGAAAATAGCCTCAGTACACCCGGCTGGATTTTAAGCCACGACTTCACCATCACGTAAGACCAGGCTGGTTGCACATGGTGAGACTATATTGATAGTGCTGTATATTTTCTTACCTTTGGCGGCGAGGTTGGTGTCATGGATCCCTGTATAGTGCACAAAGTGTATTTTTCAACTGTTTTTCACTATAGTTTTACTATTCTGTATCCACTTTAATATTGATTTATTCCCTTTTCTAATCTATTTTACTAATTAGGTCGACTCATAAATAACCAATACGGTGAGCACACAAATTAAAAAACAAGCAAATAACACTTCCATACATTATTATCTATTTTCGATAGATACCAATATAATTTCATTAATTTTATTTTATAGCTTTTTTTAGTTGATTACTTTCAACAATAAAAAGTAACAAACATAAATAAAAATTACAATTTCACAAGTAATGTAAGGAAAACCTCTTTTCGCTTTATGAGATAGGGCCTACAAATGGTATTTTATTTGGAAAAAGTAACAGGAAAGATGGATAGAAACATATTTAAAAAAACACAATATGGCTTTTACAATGAAGAGAAGAACACAGTTTACACTTTACATCACGGCTCTTGTGTTGTTGTTTTTGTTTACTCTTTTAGGAAGTTGCCTTATGCGTCTCACACTCTCCTCTGATAAGTTCCGATGGAATGAAACCTAGGTCGTGGGTTTAGCGGTAACGATTTCTTCAAGAGGGAGCCATTACCTCTTTGTCCAACGGCAGCAATGTTAAGTGTGAACTGTAAAAGCCATATTGTGTTAATTCTTTTTAAAATGTTTTTATCCAACTTTCCTACCGTCTTACAAATATAATACAATTTCACAAGTAAACCATTCTTATCAAATGTGTTATAAAACACAAATAGTGGAGTACTTGATAGACAAAACGACA
Organism: Timema californicum; assembly: GCA_902141385.1. Lineage (NCBI taxonomy): Eukaryota > Metazoa > Arthropoda > Insecta > Phasmatodea > Timematidae > Timema > Timema californicum. The sequence continues at coordinate 31,493 of CABFOW010005299.1, read as the reverse complement.
GGGAAAGGCGGAATATAGAAAAGAAAATATGCCTAAAATCTTTTACCAGTTTTTAAATGTTATATATTTCTCATTGTTCATTGTTTCATTGGTTATACAATACATGTCTTATTTTTTGTTTTTGCTTAATCTTAAAATATATATGATTGAGTTTAAGCCTTTTATTGGTTTGTTTTAGTGCCATTATTCATTGTATTCTCTTACATATATTGTTTTATTATTATTTCTAAGACAATGAACGATAACAAGCCAAACATTATAGAAAAATATTCACTGTCAAGTTCAAACGTTTAATGGGTTAAGCCAAGCTGTACCTACTCATTTTAATTAGGTTATTAACTGGGTTATTTCAAAACATCTGCACACGAATTGGAAACTTTAGTACCCGTTTGGCATATATGCATACATTAATGTAATAGGGATTTATGGTTGAATCTTCAAAGAAATGTACCCGACTTTGCGTGGAGGTAGAGTGGGGAACCACGTGAGAAATAAAACCGGCTCAATACACCCAAACAGGAATCGAACCGCAATCTACCCGTCACCGCCAATCCAGGCTATCACGAGAATAACCGTCTCGGTAATAAATCGTGAGTGTGACCTGGTTGTCTAGGGGTAAGGTGAGGGACTTCTGTACTGGGGATCCGGGGTTCAATCCTCGGTCCCGGCACAGATTTATCTGATTTCCAAACCCTTCCTTCACTTCTGACAAGACGTGTATTAATCACAACTTGTGAATGTGGGGAATGCCAGGCCTCCACCGTGGTTCGGATTGCACGTTAAACTGTTGGTTCTCCATTCCATCTCACAATCACCCTACCATTACACATTAGCGTAAGTGCGTATAACCCGAACGGGTAGTAAGACGCGGTGCTAATAATAATAATAATAAGACGTTCCCATACAAAATAAAAATATAAATAATTTTTAGCCTGTCTGGGTTAGAATCTGGGTCTTCTTGATCTCTAGTAGGCCATCACTAGGTCACGAGAATACACACGAGGAAATCCTCTTGTCAAACAAAATGTCACGTCATACTACAGTTGATTTGCGACCTACTGGAATATATCCGACTAATATATTGGTTGCTGGATCTAATTTTATCTACAGTCTAACTACCATATTATAACACCTATTAAAAGGTTATGGACATGCATTAATGTATTCATACGCCAAGCAGAGTGTCATACATGTATTAAAATTAGCACATACTTCCACGTAAATCTAAGTTCACACAAGATTAGAAATAGAAAATAAAACATAGGTTTTACCAAGGAGGTTATTAAACGGGTTAATCAAAGTTTTAAGGTTGTGGAGGGTGGTTTAAGATAAGTGCATCCACATTAGCGTGAGGAAAGGTTGCGGTATATCAATGGGGATAGATCACATGTGAGAAACCACATCCAGTGCATTCTGGCCGAGATTATAGCCTCCAACTTCCGGTTACCGACAGACCGATATATTACGAGTCTGACGTATTTGTCCCTCACATGGCCACCGGTGTGGTGGTAGTACGTTTTATAATTTGTAATGGATCTAATAATATCTGGCGAATAGAATTTAAATCCATAATAAGATTATGATAGGAAGGATAAAAATTTAGAATATTTTTAGACAACTTTGAACATTTAAATATAAACTATAAATATTATTTCCACCCGATTTTATGGCCAAATGGTCTAAGGCGTCTATCTAGTGCTAGACTGGCTTGCTTATGATGGGGAGATCGGGGTCTGAATCCAGGTAGGGTCTAATGAGGGTGTTTTTTCCTAAATGATTTACCACCATCCTTCCACGCAATTGCGGGTAGATTACATCTAAAATACTTCCTTCCTCATCCCTACCTCATTAGAGTAATGACCCTGTAGCCTATATGTATAAACTGAACAGGTAGTAAGACGCGGTTCTAAAACAAACAATAATATATAGTTACTTATGTTCATCACTGACTCAGTCTTAAAATATTAGTGAAGAATGACCCTGACCACGGATCCACTCCTGAATAGCGCAGTGATTAAAGTATTGGTATGCTAAGCCAAAAGTCTCAGGTTCGTGTCAAGGTTTAGTTTTTAAATTTAAAGAATATGATATTATTTGTACTGTTTTATAGGGCATGCCAGTGGACCTTTGTGGTACCTAAATTTACAACTCCTAAAATATATTTCTCATCTTTATTATAACTTTTTTTTTTGTTATCATCGCATCTTAACACTCGTTTGGGATATACGTATATGTACTAATTACACTAATGATTTTAGGGCTTAGTTATGTTTATAGGAAGTGCACACGAACTTGCTTGAAGAAAGAGAGAGAGAGGAAAACCATATTGGAACCAAACATCAGTACACCCGACCGGGATTTTAACCTTGATCTCCCCGTCATTGGCAGTCTAGCCTACTTCAAGAGCAGCACGTTAGACCACGTGGCCACCAAAGCGGGTATTTTTTATTTCATTTAGCACCACGTCTTACTATCCGTTCGGGTTATACGCCTGCGTACTAATTACACTAATAGATTAGGAATTGGGAAGGTTGAATTTATAGGAAGTGAACCCGCATTTGCGTGGAGGGAGAGTGGAAAACCATTTAGGGAAAATCACCCCCAGTTCACCCAACTGAGATTCGAACCTTGATTTCCCCGTCATTGGCGGTCTAGCTCAACACGACTAGCGCGTTAGCTAACTACGCCACCGGGGCGGGTGAAGCGGTTATTAAATAGTTTTAGAAACTTATGTAAATGTCAGATTCGGTCCTCTTTACATTCGCCAAACAAACCCGTTTGTGCCAGTGGGGAAGGAGTTTCTTATACGGAGAACCAATTAGCATAATATGTAACGGTGCGGAAGAGGAAGTTAATCCCGGAAGTTAGACTACTCTCCAAATTAGTTTTTTAGCCCACTAAACCTATGGGAAAAAACGTATTCTGAGAACAAATGTTTGCGCCGCGTGTTACTACACGTTTGGGTTTTTCGCTTATGCACTAATAAAGTGAATGGTTTTAGGGATTAAGAAGGCTATATTTATGGGAAATGTATCCGCATTTGCGTGGAGGGAGAGGGGGAAACAATTTTTGAAAAGAAAAAGCCCTCAGTACACCCGACCTAAATTTGAACCTCGACCTCCCCGTCATCGGCAGTCTAGTCCACTGCGAGAGTAGCGCGTTAGACCATGTGGCCACTGGAGCGAGTTTCTAAAAATAATTAAAGTAATATATATATATATTTGACTTTTCCGTGATCCACGTCTTACTACCCGGCGGACTATCCTCAATAATACACTAATAAGGTAGAGACGAAGAGAGTAGAATTTAGAAGAAGTGTATTCTAATTTTTGTGGAAGGAGAGAGATAAAATGTTTAGGATTAATCATATCAATATACCCAGCTGGAATTCTAACCTCGATCTCTTCCCCCGGTCAGTGGCGAACCAACAAAACTATATTTTTGCCTTTTTATGCGTGCCCACCGACACGGGTAATAGGTTAAATATAATTTGTTTCAAGGTATCTGGATATATTATATATTTTATGAATAGGCCTACTAAACATTAAGAAGAGCGGTATCTAAGTTCTAAAACAATGAGCTTTCAAGACTAGGTCTTAGATTGTCGATGCCTAGGATATCGGAGTTTGCATCCCGATCGGGCGTACTAAGGATGGTTATTTCTAAATTCAACCTTCCTAATCCCTAATAACACATTAGGCCTATTATAGGTAATTAGTACTTAATCGTACAACCTTAATGAGAAATAAAACGTGGTCCAAAATAAAAGAGAGAAAGGCTTATTAGTGATAGGTTCATCCATGGTTTTTTGATTACAGGAATGTTGGTGGTTTGAATCCAGGTTAGGTATACTTAGGCCTTTATTACCCTAAAAAAAATCCCATACTTTAATCATGCAAATGTGGATGCATGTCCTCTAAAATTATAGCTTACTCATCCATAGAACAGTAGCATATTAAAATGTGTGTATTTCCTCGAACAGCTACATCACACGACAGAAAAAAGAGTAAGATTTTTCAAAAATAAGAAAACGTGAGGTCATTGTGGCATTTAATAAACAGAAAGTGGCCCATTTGTTAGCAAAACAACACTGTAGTACTGTAGTTGTGTTTTGTTGTTGCCATAACAAATCATTTTACGGTACAATACTAATGCATGGTGGAAATGAAAGATGTTGGTTGTATGAATACAAAACATGTAAATGTATAGTCCACCCTAAGTAAAATAAATTATACACTGTAACCAATTGGTTTACGATCTCTCATTACTTTGTACTGTTCATTTAATTGTTACCCGCCTCGGTGTCGTAGTTGTCTAACGCGCTAGTCGTGTTGAGCTCGACTGCTGAGGACGGGGAGATCGAGGTTCGAATCTCGGTCGGCTGAACTGAGGTTTTTTTTCCTAAATGGTTTTCCACTCTCCCTCCACGCAAATGCGGGTTCACTTCCTCTAATTCAACCTTCCCAATTCCTAATCCATTAGAGTAATTAGTACTTAAAGCGTATAACCCGAACGGGTAGTAAAACGCGGTGCTAAATATTATTATTATTTAATTGTTTCTACAGACCCCCTATCATGGTAGATAGGCCTAGCACATCTGCCCACTGGATAGAGGTTTCGAGTTTGATTTTCGGAAAGGCCAACGAGTTCGTTAATTGATAAGTTAGGGTTTCCTCTTTCACAGTGATAAATCGACGGTAGGGTCATTGATTGTTGTTTCTGTTATAGATATAAGTTATATTGTAACAATTGATTTTGGTATGATTAGTTGGTTCAGAAAGTGATGGTTAAATACCTCTAATCAAAGAGGGGAAAAACCCAATTAACATATTGATTAGCGATATAAATTTCCAGTAAAATTACAAAAGGAACTAATAACCTCCCAAAAAAAATATTCTTCCAATATATTTTACGTAAAATCTTTCATGGTGGTGGCCTACGGACTACCAATCAGGGAAAGGAATTGGGTTGGGGTTAGTGACTTAACAAGGGCATTTAATAACCATGGAGGGTTTCAATTCTGGCACCCCCTACCCTGTGCAGAAACCAAATTCTTATACGAAGCTTCGTAGGAGCTTAAATAAAAATAAGGTTGTAAAACCCTGCGAAAAGGCATCAATGTAGTGAACTTCAAACTAATAAAAGACAGTTAAAGCTTTGAGCCCTTAATATAACCAATAATAATAATTATTATTATTTTGATTTAGATATTAGGACTCTGTGGACAGAGCAAGCTGTGTTAGGCAATGTGTACACAGTCGACAAACTGTCTAAAACTTTTTCGTCGTTACAATGTGTTCAAGAAGTTTTAATTTAAGTGTGTACACAGGCAACAACACGACAAAACGGTGTTTTGGCAGTTGAAAAGAGTGGTGGAACGCCACAACATTGGGATTACTTCTTTGTCTTACGACTAGGATGCGTCTAGTGCAAACAAATAGAGCTGTGTACACCGGCGACAATTCTGTCGTCGCTCACCAGATAGTACTAGGATCAGCGATCAAGGCCGTAGCCAACCAATAATTCCAGGGGGCGGGAAGAGGGGCTTTGGCGGGCAAATCCCTTAATTGTCAGAAGCTAGAAAAAAATATAAATTATAAACAGTTCTAGAAGCTATTTGATGTTTTTCTATGGCAACATAATACACATAACTGCCGAAGGCTAGGAATATCTCTAAATATTAAACAACTCTAGAAGCTCTCTAAAGGGTTTTTTGATCAAAATAATCCCCTAACTGCCGAAGGCTAGGAAAAATTCTAAATATTAAATACCTCTAGAAGTTATCTGAAGTGTTTTTTGGTCAACATAACACCATAAATGCCGAAGGTTAGGAAAAATTATAAATATTAAACAACTCTAGAAGCTCTCTGAAGTGCTTTTTAAGGTAACACAGACCCTAATTTGTACTTGTATCTTAATTTTAATATTATTTGATCCATAAATGAAGCTCTCTCTCTCTATACATATATATATATATTGTTCATAAAATTTCGGGGGGGCTTGAACCCCCAAAATCCTCCAGGCTATGGCCTTGGGCCAGCCCATGACTTCGGTCTAGTTTTGGAACAAATACTGCATACAATGCCTATATATCTTTCGGTCGTGCTCCTTCTCCAATTGAGGTCCTGCCGAGTAATTGATTGTCCAATTAGAGCCAAAAGTTCATCAAAACTGTAAACACTCATTTCATAGTAGGAAAGAAACCTATTGGAATTATTCCTGTACTACTGTGTAAAACTTTCCAAATTAAAATCTTTCACTGTAAATGGTGTGTACCCAAAGTTGACTTTCACGTCATCTTCGTTTTCTATTGAAGGCTACAGGAGAAAAAAATATCACCTACTTCTATTATGTCCATGATGATACTGGGCATAATATAATTTTCTGGTACTTTTGTTTTTCCTGACAACAAATATGTGCCCTGTGAACAGGCACACCAACGACGCGACTCTTTCGTCGTTCATCTGTTTCTGTGCAGTTGCTAGTCAGAAAGGTAACGACAAAAAATTGTTGGACAATATGTTGTATGTGTACACATGGCCTTTAATGTTGAGTCACTCTCCCTTCTTACGGACTAATGACCTTGAAGTACAGCTCATCTACAGTGGGAGTCTGAATAAGGAAGTTCTCTATTGCAAACATTGGCTGAAAGTGACTAAAATCAACCACTTAGGAAACAATTATTATTTTCTTATTACTAAATTACTTTACTATCAATAAATAGTGATATCGAACGACCCGCCTCGGTGGCGTAGTTGGCTAACGCGCTTGTCGTGTTGAGCTCGGCTGCTGAGGACGGGGAGATTGAGGTTCGAATCTCGGTCGGGTGAACTGGGGATGGTTTTTCCTAAATGGTTTTCCACTCTTCCTCCACGCAAATGCGGGTTCACTTCCTTTAATTAAACCTTCTCAATTCCTAATCCATTAGAGTAATTAGTACTTAAAGCGTATAACCCAAACGGGTAGTAAGACGTGGTGCTAAAAAATATCGAACGTTTCTAATAACACTTTCAGCCAATGTTTGCTATGTAGACACTTCTGCTATGTTTCATTTACCTACACTCTCACCTTAGATAAGCTGTATATAGACCGGGATTTACGGAATTGGGATTATTATGGTCAATTTTATAAAATGATTTTCTTTGGGCCAGTTTCAAATGTGAGTCCGGCCCGTTACAATCTGGTCTAGGTAGGTGTCATCTTTTATTTAGTATGGCACCTCACTTGAGGCGTACCAAGTCTGACATATGAAACTGTCCCATTCCATTCAGGTCTAGTTAGGTATCGCCCTGTATTTGGTACGGTGCCTCACTTGAGTTGTACCAAATCTGACATATGAAACTAGCTCATTCCATTCTGGTCTAGTTAGGTATCGCCCTGTATTTGGTATAGTGCCTCACTTGAGGCGTACCAAGTCTGACATATGAAACTGGCCTATTTCATTCTGGTCTAGTTAGGTATCGCCCTGTATTTGGTATGGTGCCTCACTTGAGGCGTACCAAGTCTGACATATGAAACTGGCCCATTCCATTCTGGTCTAGTTAGGTATCGCCCTGTATTTGGTATGATGCCTCACTTGAGGCGTACCAAGTCTGACATATGAAACTGGCCCATTCCATTCTGGTCTAGTTAGGTGTCGCCCTGTATTTGGTATGGTGCCTCACTTGAGGCGTACCAAGTCTGACATATGAAATTGGTACTTAGCTGTACAACACTAACCTTAACAGCATTTCTTTACAGAATCGATACTGTGAAAATTATGGACTCCTTTTGGGCGCTAGTGCCCCTCTTGTTGGTGCTTACGCTGTCCACTGTCAATTGTTATCGGCTCCCGAAGAACGTCCTACCGGAGAAGTACACCCTCGAGATCATCACTAGCCTCGGTGACAACGGTCAGAACTTTTCCTTTGACGGCAAAGTCCGGATACATGTAAGTGTCTTAAGTTGGACTGTTGTCCAATTTTCAGAGGAAGAACCTTCTAGTAAATACATATTTTTTTACAGGCAAAATTCAAAACATTTCATTAGATTATTAGGGTTAATTTATAAGTATTTATATTGTCTAACAAAAATGACAGCTGGTTATTAATTGGTTTGACGTATGAATATGTGAAAGTAGATCTAGTAATTTTTCTTGGTGTTCCTATAAAATCTTGAATATTTATTTATTTATATGAAATGCTGTTTTTAATTTACATTTTTATTGGTTCACATAACTCATATCTTAATAAAAGTAATTTTTATCTTAAATTCTTTTTGTTATTTTTTCTAACATTTATTAAAGAACTACAATGTATTTCATGAGAATCAATAATGTTAAAAGTTTAATATTATTCATGATATATTAATTTGATTCTTAAAAATGCTTCTTTTTAGATTAGTATTTTTATATGACTTGTTTTAAATTGTTTCATGTTATTTTAACTGCTCCACTATTCTACTTCTTTAACTTTTTGTTCATCATTTGAGTTAATATTCTTTTCATAAGTTTAATATTTAAATCTATTTTGTAAATTTAAATTATTTTTCACGTGTTTATAAATTTCAATTTCTATTGTTTATAAATTCATAACAAATTAACTTTATATTTTCAGCCCTAAGTCTTATTTTGAATTAAATAACGCGCCTCACTATATTTTCATTAATTTTTAGAATGCTTTGTTGAAAAATGAGACCAGGACACGAGGACCGGTCCCAGGACCTTTGAATTAGCGTGACAATTCTTTACAACTGATCCATCCGGGATTCGATTCCCATGTCCAGTTGTCATATTTTAAATTTATTAATTTTATTGAAAGATGTATCCAAAGGAGGTTTTTTCCGTAACAAACGGTAATTTAAAGGTTACTACACCCCTGGAAAACAGGGAAATAACAAATTAAAAAATTGTGTCTGTAAAAAAATCGGGAAAACATAGGGAATTTCACACAAAAAACTAAAAGATGAGAATTCTAAAATGCTTGAATATTTGTGAATTTGAGACATTCCACTGCAAACTTTATTTAATATATCCTGGCATGGGAGATAAAAAGAAATGGAAAATCAAGCATTATGACTCAAACAATTGTATTCCCCTACAATCTCACCTTTTTATTTTCACCCTTATACATGAGGTTGAAAAGAAACAACTGCATACATTTCCCCATATAGGTAAAAAATAAACCTCTTCTAAACACCAATGAAGTGATTTAAAACGAGTCAATTATGGGAAAAATCAAATTTAACTCCTCTAAACTAATCTCTAAATCAGGGGATCTTAACCGGAGGTATTCATACTCCTTGGATAGTATGGGGACAGAATAATGGGGGCATAATACTCGATCTCTCAACATAAAAAAAATCCATTAGTTGTAGCTAGCTTGTAAATTTGAGATTTTCTACATAGCCTACATACATACCTAATCACGCCATTCCCTTATGGGATAGGCAAGAAATTGTGCATATAGCTCAAAAAACGACTCCTTACTTTATCCATCCTCACTAACTTTCTCCACACTCCCCTATCCTTGCATACTCCCATTGCTTCAACAACATCCATACACAGAGTCATGCATACTCTTTTATTCTTAAAACTCTTTTTGTTTCTCTTTTCCGCACATTCGTATAAAACATTTAGCCTCGTCTCATATGGCCTAATCTTTACTTTTGATTCACACACTCTGCTTTCATATCTATGCTTTGTCACACGATCCATACTCACTCTCTCAACATGCCTGAACCAACGCAAAACGCTTCTTTCACAATATATCTATTAGATTCTCTTTCAAATCGCACTCCTTCAGAACCCATTCATTACTGACTTCGTCCATACGAGTTTATCCACATAAATTTCTTTGATATCTTATTCCAACTCCAGTCAACTCAGTCTTGTGTTTCTTCTGACAAACTCACACTTCACATCCTTAAAACAATGTTGGCATCAACACAGATGTATATAGGGCCTACCAGTTTAAAAAACTATAAAATACTTATGATTTTATTTCTCCTGTTCTGTTCCTATCTATACATATGGGAGGTAAAACCAAGCTATTAAAATCTTTTGAAACCATACTGCTACCTAATAAAACTCGTGATGATGATAATAATTTTGACAGTCTGGCAAAAGAGGTATGAGGACATATTGGGCAATCCATTAGGAGTATGTAATGGCAAAAAAAAGTTGGCCATTATCTTGGTCTAGTGGGCAGTGTTTATGACTATTAATCTCATGGTCCCGGGCTCGATTCCATATGCATTTTTCAAGAATAGAAATTGTTCCTATGGTTTCCATGGTGTAGATAATTAGGTTTAAGACTTTTACTGGCACCACATAATCATAACCATCATCATAACAGTATATCATTAGGCTGAAATATCCAACCACCCCTACATGGTACCCCAACCTCAGAAGACGATTATATATTCGCCACTGCCAATAGAAACCAGTAATGTCCAGATGACAAACCCTAGTGGCAAACGATAAAACAAATCGTAAAAAGGTTTAGAAACCTTGCTCTAAATTATCTTGAAAAATGGGAATTGTTTTAGAAAAACCTGGAAAACAAATTTAATTCAAACAGAAAATTGTAAAAAGGTTTAGAGACCCTTCTCTATATTATATTGAAAAATGGGAATTGTTTTAGAAAAACCTGGATAACAAATGGATATCAAACAGAAAATCGTAAAAAGGTTTAGAAACCCTGCTCTATATTATATTGAAAAATGGGAATTGTTTTATAAAAACCTGGATAACAAATGGATATCAAACAGAAAATCGTAAAAAGGTTTAGAAACCCTGCTCTGTATTATATTGAAAAATGGGAATTGTTTTAGAAAAACCTGGAAAACAAATGGAATTCAAACAGAAAATCGTAAAAAGGTTTAGAAACCCTGCTCTATGTTATATTGAAAAATGGGAATTGTTTTAGAAAAACCTGGATAACAAATGGAATTCAAACAGAAAATCGTAAAAAGGTTTAGAAACCCTGTTCTAAATTATCTTGAAAAATGGGAATTGTTTTAGAAAAACCTGGATAACAAATGGAATTCAAACAGAAAATCGTAAAAAGGTTTAGAAACCCTGCTCTATATTATATTTAAAAATGGGAATTGTTTTAGAAAAACCTGGAAAACAAATGGAATCCAAACAGAAAATCGTCAAAAGGTTTAGGGACCTTGCTGTATATTATATTGAAAAATGGTAATTGCTTTAGATAAACCTAGAAAACAAATGGAATTCAAACAGATATTGTGGGAGTCCTGTGATTTCCCCCTTAACTAACTAAAAGAATTAAGATATCTGTCACAGGTATTGGCGGTCGAGCCCACAGACTCCATCACCCTCCACAGCGTGGACCTCGACATCGACAGCGCGCTCACGACGGTGACAGGGGAAGGTGACGAGGCGGGAAAGAACCTGGTGAACGGGACTCACTACGTCAAAAAGGTCAACTTCTTCGTGATAGAGCTTTCAGAGAAACTCGTAGCCGGAAACCGCTACGTTGGTGTACATCCCTTACAAAGGAGACCTCACCCAGGGGTTGGCCGGGTATTACAGGAGCAGCTATCAGGACCGGCGCACAGGGGAGACCAAGTAAGAAATATTCTGTAATACAATTATGTGTATACCACCATCATAACCCCCACCTGGCCCACTTCGGTGGCAGCATGGTCTAAGACGTCACTCACACTATCGATTAGACTGCCAATGACGGAGGTATCGGAGTTCAAATACTTTTCGGGTGTACTAAAGGTGATTTTTCCTAAATTGTTTCTCCACTCTCTATCCACGCAAATGAGGCTACACCTTCGCTAAATTCAACCTGCCCCATCCCTAAAATATTATTGTAATCAGTAATTACGCGTAAAACCTTAATAAGTATCAAGACGTGTTTGAAAAAAATAAAAAGCTATCCACATGTCTACACTAATGTACACGAAGGAAGAAGGTAAAACTTAGACGAAATGTACCCACACTTAGCTGAGAGGGAGATAAGAGGAAACCATCTAGGAAAAATCAGCCTCCATACACTCGGCCGGGATTCTAACCCCAAACCTTTACTTCCCCAGCAAACCAAACCAGATTAGGCAAATACCTTAGACAGCGTGCCCACTGATGCAGGTAAGTAAGGAATTGAAGTGACAGTACTAATATTACTGTCCTGTTGGACCAGTAAAACGTATTTTTACACTTTCGCAATAAATAGAAAACATAATTTGTTGTATAGGAGCATCAAATCACATATTACAAACGTAGTGATGCTTTGTGCACGCGCTTCCTATTTAATAACTTATTTCAAATTATCTCCCAGCAGTAGATACAGATTTCTGCTAGTATCTCGTTTTGTAGGTCCATGTTCACTGATTTAGTAGGTTGTTTTTGAAATTTCACTGGTTCTCCCAAGCTGATGTCACGCAGTAAAGGGAAAGCTAAAGCTACAATAAGTTGCGCTGAACGGACAACGCTGATGAAACTGAAATCTTTTGATTGGTCTAGAACTCGTCATGTGATCACGTTTCTGCTTTTCTCTTGTTCTTGGAGAACGCGGGAATTCACAGTAAAGCCAAGTTTTGGTCCTAACCGGCTTTAATGTTCCTGATTTTATAATATGGTTTGCTGTCCTTATTGAGGTGGATTTTATTACATTTCCTAAAATTACACATCTTGTTTTCTTACATTTCAGACCTTATAGGTTCGTAGAACTAAACTAAATGTCTTGTTTCTTTATCTTTTTAATATAAAGTTTAAGACAGTGATTACTGACTAGCCTACTATTTGTGTTAATACTTTATCTTAATGTGTATGCAGTTACATGGGTTACAGGGGGGACGGAACGTTTTGTACCCAAGGGGGGAGGGGTCATAGTGACGTTANGGGGGGTTAATTTAAAAAATAGTAGGCATAGCATCTTTGAATATTCAAAAACCAGTCCGTAGAAAATTACCTTAAATTTGAGAGCTATGCTAAAAAAAATAAAAATAGTATTTCCTGGGGCATGACCAGCACCTAAATACCAAGTCTAAACAAAATTCAATAAACTGTTTTGGCTATGGCTCAGAGAAAGACAAATTTGCATCAGGAAAATTTTAAGAATAAATTTTTTATCCCGGAGCCACTAGCTTATAGTTAACAGAAATGCTACTGAATAAGCTAAGTTGTTGGAAGAGAGTGGGTAGAGTAAATGTAATCAATATTATCGGTAAATTTGGCAAAATGTTATATAATCCATAACATAATTGCAAAAAGAAATAATAATTAAAGTAAATACAATGTCAACTACACAGTGATATCTAAAATAAAATTAACTGCAATACTTATAGTTTTAAAATGTGTAATAGAGCTTTTTAAGCTGAACGGGAAAATATTGTTAAAAGTTTCTGTAAGTGTGTTAGACCTTTTATAGCAATCTTTAAAATGTTTTATAGTTTTTTTTTTACTATCATTGCATCTTACTACTTGTCTGGGCTATACGTCTATATGGTAATTACTATAATGAGGTAGGGATAAGAAATAAAACAGTTTGGAGTTAATATACCCACATTTGCTTGGAAGGAGATTGGGAAACCATTGAGGAAATACCACCCTCCGTAGACCCAACCGGGATTAGAATCTCGCTTTACCCGTTATTAGCAGGCCAGTCTACTAAGGAAGAGGCACCCTAGGCCAGCGTGTTTTCAACCAGTGTGCCATGGCAAGTTGGTGTGCCACTAAGGATTAACAGATGTGCTGCGGGAGTTTGGGGAAAGTTAAAAAAAAAGCAAGAACAATTTTTATGAATACAATTTTTTTTTAATTCATGATTAACTTATATATATATATATATATATATATATTATTACTAGAGATTTAGCTATTGGATTTTAAACACAATCTTAGTAATAGTTTTTTAATGATAGACTCTCTCCTTGAAAAACGAATACGGTGTGCCTTGATAATTTTAGGTGCCATTTTGTTTACCTTGCGAATTCACTTTGTGTTTCTTAAAATAGAAATTAATTCTTGAACATAAGTTCACATTACCTGCGCTCTTCTCCATTTTGTTCCTTAATGTTTTTAATTAACCTTCACCTACACAAATAAGTTGTGTACCTTTGAAATAGGTTTTAACAACACTGTTTAACGCATAAACAAACATATCGTTTCCATACACACAAAAAAACTCTATTGCGCCACACTACCTCACGTTCACACTAATCACCCTGTTTTTTGTCCAGTGGACAAGGGTATTAGAAAATTACTTAGACACTAAAAATAGTTAAATTAAGCAAACAAAAAAATTGGTATATAATTTAACATTTAAAAAAACATTTTTAGAAAAATAACAAAGTATTATTTATTTATTATTTAGCACCGCGTCTTACTACCCGTTCGGGTTATACGCTTTAAGTACTAATTACGCTATAGGATTAGGAATTAGGAAAATTGAATTAGAGGACGTGAACCCTCATTTGCGTGGAGGGAGAGTGGAAAACCATCTAGGCAAAATCACTCCCAGTTCACCTGACCGAGATTCGAACCTCGATCTCCCCGTCCTCAGCAGTTGAGCTTAACACGACGAGCGCGTTAGCCAACTACGCCACCGAGGCGATTAATATTAAAGTAAAGATTGTTGTTTACTATAAGATAAAAATTGTATAAGAAAAAGGTTGGCTCTAATGGTTAGTGAAAAATAAGTATGAATCAAATTGTAATATAAAAATCTTTATATCTTGAGCGCGTGATCGAGCCATACCGATCGAGCGGCCACCACAATTAGCGATGATAGTGCCAACATTTGTGGATAGAATGTGTCATGTGGTCAGCGCAACGAACCCTCAGGCCTCTCAGATCGGAGACACTACCTATTTATTCAAATAGTTCCTCATTCGTACTCACGAAACTGGGTTTGACCCCGTTCCAGAACCACTGCTTCATAGATAAATAAGTGGAAGCACCAGGGATTGAACCTGAGACCTTTGGATCTGTAGACTGGAACTATTACTAATAGACTACAGAGGCAGTCAATAATATAATAAATGTAAATAAATTAAAAAATATAAAACATAGACAGGGCTAAATTGACATAAAACAATTTTAAAGTTATTAAATACAAAAACAGTGTAAGCGTATAACACTGATTAAAGAAAATTATTGTTTAAAAAACCCACGTCAAATAGTTATTTAAGGTTGTTGGTGATATAACATATTTTATATAAAGAAGTAATGAAAACATTAATTCACTTTTTGTGAAAGTAGTTAGGAGAGATATTGATTGTATAGATTATTGTGGGTAAAAAATAAGTAAAATAAACAACATGATAGATTAAATAGCACGGTTACCATATATACGAGCGTATATATATACACGCTTGCTCTTTGCAATTGGATGCAAACTAATGTAATTCCAATACAGTTTTTTGATAGGTCTTACCGTTTATCCACAAGAGACCTCCAAAGAAAGGTCCGCACCGACTTTAAAGTTGCTCCGAAATTTTGAATATTTTTCAAGGTTAAAAATATGTATTTTTACTTTTTGGCATTTTCCCGTCGGTTACAGGTTATAATCTATAAGTTTGCCAAATTTCAAGCTTCTATCTCATATGGAAGTGGGTAGACATTAATGCCAGTGAGTGAATCAGCCATGTGGCTTTATATTAGCATAATATATATAATATTCTTTAGATTGAAAAATTACACTTGGACACGGGAACCGAACCCGGGACCTCTAGCTTAGTACGCCGATGCCCTAACAACTGAGCTATCCAGGAATATTACCGTTCCTATGGTCATCCTTCACCCATATTTTAAGACATAGTCTGTGATGGACTTGCGGATATCTTCAGCTACATATGAATGATTAAGATCAAGAGCTATAAGATGACGCAGCCCTCTCTGGGTCGATAGTTAGCTCTTTGCTGCCAAACAGATTAACAGCCAATTACAAGAGAAAATATGTTTTAACTAGAAATGAAAATTATTTAGTAAACATTATTAATAATGGGGTATATAATAATCCAAAGTATTATCTGGTGAGTGGTGTAATAACAACACTCTTATCACTTCATTTAAATTCATTTGGCAGATGTTAACTTCTTAATTTTAATTTTATACTTTTTACTTCATAAAATATCTGAACTTAAACATTGTTTCGTTCTTACTTTATTGTATAAATGTAAGTTTTTGTAACACATTTTTTTAACTTGTAGATACACTTATTTTAGATTTTTCATCAACTTGAGTTTAGTCCAGATGATGAGGCATGATTAATTTTATTTTAAATATTCTTGTGTGACAATATGTTTTTCACCAGAATTCAATCCAAGTCATACGTTTTGATTTGTAATTTTACTTAATACATCTACAAACTTAGTAACGGTTTAATTTATTAAAGTAAATTCTTTATATATATATTTCTTGAGCAAACTATTTAAATCTTAACTTTGAATTATAACCACTTCTTACTTTCAACTATCTTTAGAATATTTTCTAAAATGTTATCTGGTTACCCTCGTTCCTTGGGACCTAGGCGTTTGTGATCAACTAGTAGATTTGTATCGATATATTCAGGCATCTAAAGTAACATTCTCAAGAAAGAGTTTTTTTAATGAAACGAAGAATGTTTTATATAATTTCATGATGTTAAATTGAGCATTTTTAACAATCAAACACACAGATGGGTGGCGGTGACGCAGTTCGAGCCATCGGACGCAAGGAGAGCGTTCCCATGTATGGACGAGCCGGCGATGAAGGCCAAATTCCAGGTGAATTTGGGAAGGATGGAGAAATACAAGTCTATCAGCAACATGCCGATCGCCAAGACTGAACCCATGTGAGTAACTGGACTGATATAACATACCTATCATCAAGGCAAAGCTCACGTTAGTAACTGTACTCTAACCAGTGGCGTGGCTTGGCGCGTTGTTAGAGTAGGCAGAATTAGTTTATTATTATTATTATTATTATTATTATTATTAGTATTATTAGCACCGTGTTTTACTAACCGTTCGGGTTATACGCACTTACGCTAATGTGTAATGGTAGGGTGTATTGTGAGATGAAATGGAGGACCTACAGTTTAACGTGGAATACGAACCACGGTGGAGGCCTGGCATTCCCCACATTCACAAGCTGTGATTAATACACTTCTTGTCAGAGGTGAAGGGAGGGTTTGACAATCAGATAAATCTGTGCTGGGACCAAGGATTGAACCCCGGACCCCCAGCACAGAATTCAGACACCACCAGGTCACCCCAGAATTAGTTAATGCTTTACCTGTGAATTGGTCTTATAACTCAAACAGTAGTTAATTCATTGACCAAGTACTAACGTATATATATATATTATACGTTAGTACTTATATATATACATATATATATGTATATATATACAAACATTATCTTTACAACTTCGATACTAGATGTAATATCAATTAACTAAATAATACAATTACCGATCAAAAAAATATAGATACAGAAAACCTTAATTATTTTTAAAAGTTACAAAGCTAAAAACATTCAATATAAGCATTATTAGTGCTTTTAAAAGGCCTCAGGCATCAACCTCAGTTCTTGGGGGTAAAGTACTCGCTCCAGAACCCAATGCTCGTGGGTTCAAACCCAGCTGAAGTCAAAGTATTTTTACTGAGTAATAAAAATCCGTAGAACAACTTCCTCATTAGGGGAAGTAAAACCATCGATTCCATTTCGATTGTAGTATGTATGTTAAAGTATCTTTCTTGGCAAAATTTGTAGGCTCTTTCTCGCTTGCTTGCAAATATCCATGGGGTGAATGGGCTGATAATCCACTCTACCTGAAATTAACCTATCACAGAAATTGCAACAAGGACTAACCGGAGTAACGAAGAATTAATGCAGATGCTTCACATCGGGATTTAAAGGAAATAATAATAGTAATAAAATAATAAAAGAATACAGGCAATAATATTGAATAAAGGTTTTAACGTTAACTTTAGGACACCTGTGAGTGTCTATCAGAGACTATGGGACAGTTTCATAGGCAAACTTAGCACACCTCAAGTTCGATGCTATACTAAATACAAGACAATATATATCCAGACCAGAATGAAACTAGCCAATTACTCCATTCTGGTCTAGGTAGGTGTCACCATACATCTAGTATAGCACAGCATTTGAGGCGTACTAGGTTTAACTCTGAAAATATTCCTGTGTATGATTAGTCAAATGGGGTCCAAGTGGAGATATACATATCACAGATCACACAAGCTATCCGACACCTTAGCTCAGTCAATATCATGTGTGTCTAATGAGCTAAGGATCCCTGGTTCAATTTCCGGCATAGCCAAAAATTTATCATTGATGAAATGGGCTCTCCCGAATTGCGCCAATTCTCTTAGCTCGGACCCGAATTGCGCCAAGAGCTTAAAAGTGCCCCCCCAGACCGGACCCGAATTGCGCCAATACCCCCCTTCCCAAGACAGGACCCGAATTGCGCCAAATCTGAACATAAACAAATATTAATGATATGTCTGGCGGTAAGAAGGACACAAGTCAAAAATATAATTTAGTTAACTATATTTGCTCGAAATCAATCACAATGTATAAAGGTTGAAGGTGAGGTTGTCTCTTCTCGCACTCCTCCTTTAGGATTCTCATAGTGTCAATGTAGCGCTGCTTTTTCTTGTTTTTAAGTAGGCAAAATACTAGATGTATGTATGACCCTTCTAAATACCCATGTACCGTAAAAAGCTGAAGAAAATGTATCGGTGCGTATTCAAAGGTTCCATCCATTCACACAATTTCATTCTGGAACAAATACTCAAGATTCGAGTCACAAGAAAATATCACGATCTCCTTCTCTTTTTCGTTTCTCAACAAAAAGTTTTCGTCTTGAATAGTTTTTATTTCAATTGAATCTATGGCAAATTGAATTTCTTCGGAAGATTTAGGCAACTTTGGCAGTGTTTTTAGTTTAGTGTAGTTGAGGTTATTCTTGATACATTTAATTTCCTTGCGGGTAAATGTTTTTATAGTTTTTTTGTCTGTGTCTGTACCTCTGTGTGGCTTAACTTTGAAAGCCTTACTTCAATCTCTTCAGCTTTCCTCTTAACTGCGTTGCTAATGGAGCTTCTGTTCAACTCTTGATCTAGTAGTGGTTCGTGGTTGTGTTCGTTTTCAGTCCGCGAGAAAATATTTCCACCATCAAGAGTAAATATTATAGCCTTGCAGTCCTTTTTAGTGCATCTCCACCTCTCTTTCCTCGTCAACTTTAATTGATTCACCTGTCGATACATATATTTATTATAGACAATCAGAACTTTCCCATTTTCACTATAAATCCTTTCCATATCAATAATTCTCACTAATATTATCACAGTTCACACAAAACCCGAAAAAAAAATACACCGAGACGGTCACTGTTGTCGAGACAAATAATAAGTATTGGACAGACGGATGTCAATACTACTGTTACAAGTCTTGTTGGGGGCACTTATGGCGTTTTTACATTCCTTTACTATGGGGAGGAAAGACCTGACGTAGCGATAGCTTGTTTGAGATGGTCTTTGTCCCTCAAAGACTACCTGAACTTGACTTGGCGCAATTCGGGTCCGGGATTAGTAAACAGTTTTTAATCCCTTAATAACTGGCGCAATTCGGGTCTGCCCGATGAAATATGGGATTACCTTTTCAAAGTGATAAATTAAGGGTCGGGGACTGGATGTTGTGCCTATCCTAGTATTAAGTTGTATTATAAGGGATATGAAGCTACGACAGGCCTAGTAAGTTGGTAGTGGAAAATATATGGCTTGAATAAAGTCATAGGCTGGAAACAGTAAAGGATGTAAATTATGTATAGTTCAAACAAGCCCCGTCCCCGTTGCAATATTCCACTACACGACACTGATTCTATCCAGTGTAGCATGTCCATAAGTGAGAAGAAATCTAAATGAATAGGCCTATGTGTACGAACATCTAGTGCAACATGTCCATAAAAGAGACCAAGCCTACGTTTTTGGTAGTCGTGTTCTACGACAAACCAATGGTTCCGTTTCATCTCAGTTCCAGGTATTGTTAAAACAATATTATAAGTAAGACCTCTCAACGATAATTTTCAGGAAGGATTCCCCTGGTTGGTTCTGGGACCGGTTCGAAGAGAGCGAGAATATGTCCACCTACCTAGTGGCCTACATCGTGTGCGACTTCGAGTACAAGTCGGCGATGACGGAGGGCAAACACCCGGTGGAATATCGCATCTGGGCCCGGCCGGACGCCATCAACCAGACAGACTACGCCCTCGAGGTGGGCCCTAAGATCCTCCAGTACTACGAGAAGTACTTCGACTACGACTACCCCCTGCCCAAGATGGACATGGTCGCCCTCCCGGACTTCAACTCCGGTGCCATGGAGAACTGGGGGCTTGTCACATACAGGTCTTAATTTACCTCGCTGCTTTTATTTTTGCGTCGAGTATTACTACCCGTTAGGGTTATCCGCATATTTACACTAATAGGGCTAAGATGAGGAAGGTATCACGGTCTTGGAGGAAATAAACCAGCATTTTTCATGAAGAGAAAGAAAGAAGGGAAGCAATTTATGAAAAATCACCCTCAGAACACCCACCCGGAATTCGAACCTAGTTATCCTCGTTGCCAATAAAGTAGTCTCTTGATAATACGGGTTGATGGAAGGGAGTAGTTGCATGAATATTTAAAATACAGCTATAATACTAAGTGATGGATGCAATCTTCCATTATATCCAGGGCCGAATGAAGATTTTATAGACGGGCTACAAGCACTGCAAGGCACTCCAGTAATATTCTCAAAAGGAAAAAAGAAAGTGAAAGAAAAATTAAATTTACATGTACAAGGGTGTAGTATGTTTCTTACAAGTATATAAACCGTATATTAAGTTAATCCTAACCACTTTGGTGGCCGCATAGTCTAAGGTGCAACTCTCAGACTAGATTGCCGAAGATTAAGCGATCAAGATTAAATCCAAGTTGGATGTGTTAAAGGGGGGGTTTCCTAAAGAGTTTTTTACTATCCTCCCCCCTTCCCCCAAGTGCAGATACACTTCTCTTTAAGTTCAACCTTCCTAATTTCTATAGTCCAGTGAAATTAGGTTTTACTAACGTAAAAATTCATAATGTTTTGAAACTTGACAGGAACATTGTTGAAGGCATTAGAAATGAAATAAAAGAAATTTATCTAACTCACTATGGTAATTCCCATCCTTAAAATTGGAAAAAACCACCCGCAAATAAGATTAAGCTCATTTATCTGCTGAACCGTTCAATTCTAGACAAATATGCTAGTATTAAAAAAAACTGAAATACAATTTACAACAAGAAATATTCATGTTTTGAGTGCTATGAATATTACTTTCGGAAAGACGGTTCTAAGACAAGGTTAAGCCAGAGCGCACTGTCAAATACGTGCTTATCGCGATCTTTAAGTATTATTTACTCGTAAACTACTCGTTTTACGAGAAAAATTACCGGGAATGGAGCGTAGAACCCTTGTGTCTCTAAACAGATGCCCTATCGACTGAGACGAATAACCGGGAGTCTCCTCCTTCCGTTGTTCCAGAGAGACCGCCCTGCTGTACGACCCCAAGTTCTCCTCGGCGACCAGCAAGCAGAGCGTGGCAAGCGTGATTGCGCACGAGCTGGCCCACCAGTGGTTCGGTAACCTGGTCACCATGTCTTGGTGGACCGACCTGTGGCTCAACGAGGGGTTCGCCACCTACGTCGCGATCCTTGGCGTCAATCATGTGAGTAAATTCGGCTGATGGTGAGGTTGGTAGCCAACTCATCCAACGGATTACACCGACGTCGCATCGTTGGTACAATTGTTAGTATTCTTCTCTGAAATAAATGGTTCAACACAATCTGACAAACTCTCTATTATAATATGTGACATCATTTTCAAAAATCAATAATAAGTAAACCAATGTCAATTTTTTTATTCTAAAAAAACCTTTCTTTCTACCATAAAAAACAAACAAAAACAAAACCACTCATTTTGAACAAAAGTGTTAAGTAAAACCACTTTATAAAAATAAAATTCAAAAAAAGGTCAACTGTAAACAACCATTAATCGAAATTTATAATAAAAAAAATTGTATAAAGTTTCTTTTTTTTATGAAAAACACTGCCCGGATATGCATTTCAAACAAAAGCTTTGGAACCACTTTTCAAAGATTTATGAATTTTCAAAAATGTTTAAACTACTCTTAGTGTAATAGCTAGAATTGGTGAAATGTGGGTTTTTCCTTTCACGGTGAGGAATTAACGGCTGGTGTTGTATCTGTTCTAAATTTAAGTTATTCTTTAAAAAAGTTGTGCGCTGATATAATCAATCGATTTAGAAATTGTACGTTAAATACCGTGAATGAAATTATTTTAAAAATCCTTTGATTTATAATAAAAGTTTGTCAGTCAAGGCAAATGGCTCTCCTCCAATAAAAGGGCTAGAAATGATTCACAACTCCTTTGTACACCTTTAATGGCGTCAGGATTGTCAGCAATTTATACTAAGCAGCCTAAAGGCACAGGATGTGGAAAGTAAATCCAATCATAATCCCTACGAGTCCACCTGGAGAAAAGATGAGAAACAACCTCGTGTAAAAATCAGCACCAATATAGTCAATCCAAGATTCGAACCCCAGCTTCTTGAGTCATATTAAACACGATAGTGCTGAGATGTGTTAAACTTACTAATCAAACAAAATCAACTACGTCATAGAAAACATTGTTCTGTCAAATAAAGTGCATAGAAAACTAGAAGTTATTCTCACATTTGCAGGTACACCCAGAATGGAAAGTGTTCGACATAGACAGCACAGAAAACTTCTTGATTCTTATGAACGCCGATTCTCTGAAGTCTTCTCATCCGGTCTCGGTACCTGTCCGATACACAAGTGACATCAATCAAATCTTCGATACCATCTCGTATAAGAAAGGTAACATTAATGAACAATGCCAGGATTTTGATGACCTAAAAATTATAGAAAAATTCTAAAGTATTGATTAATGTTTACAAACAAAACCTTAACAATTTGGGACGTGCGAGACTCAAAAATATCTCGAAAATTCAAGAAGAAAAAATCTCGATCTCGTTTCAAAAGTTAAAAGATGATTCTCGAAAATTTGAGAAATAAAAAGAAAAGCAAATAATAGCCCTAATAAATTTAAAAAATCAAACCGGTAATTTATTATTTTAAATAATACCGTAGTAACCCAAAAATAGGCCGCATTTCCCTCACCCCTTATCCCATAAAAAAAGCCCTCATTAAGAAATGTTTTGGTTATAAATATTGTTTTTCAATATCAAACTTTGACAATATAATCTGTTACACTACAAAATTAAATTATAAATAGTTTTCCTTGCAACTACCTATAACTATTTTATTATTGCATTTAAAATGTGTGTTAGGTATCTGAAGCGTTTGAATGAACTAGACAATCTAAATCAAGCGCCAGCTCAAATGTCAAAAAGGAGCTCTATAAGCTATATACTTACTTCAAAAACCTCATCTAATTTTCTTTACTTTCAAAGTACCTTTTCTCGTTTAGTGCCTCGATACTTTTTTTATATTCTCGTCTCGAATTGAAAAAATGGCTCTCGCATATCCCTACTAAAAATGTGATCAAACGATAGACAGTGGATAAATAGGTCCAGATTAAGGTTAGCCACAAGATACCCGGACGTAAGAACAAGCGATCTGGGAGCACCCGCCTCGGTGGCGTAGTTGGTTAACGCGCTAGTCGTGTTATTATTATTAGCACCGCGTCTTACTACCCATTCGGGCTATACGCACTTACGCTAATGTGTAATGGTAGGGTGATTGTGAAATGAAATGGAGGACCTACAGTTTAACGTAAAATCCGAACCACGGTGGAGGCCTGGCATTCCCCACATTCACAAGATATCTTGCAAGAGGTGAAGGAAGGGTTTGGTAATCAGATAAATTTATGCCAGGACCGGGGATTGAACCCCGGCCACCAGCATATAATTCTGACACCTTACCCCTAGACCGCCAGGTCACCTGCTGAAGACGGGGATATCGAGGTTCGAATCTCGGTCGGGTGAACTGGGGATGTTTTTTCCTAAATGGTTTTCCACTCTCCTTCCACGCAAATCCGGGTTCACTTCCTCTAATTCAACCTTCTCCAATTCCTAATCCATTAGTGTAATTAGTACTTAAAGCGTATAACCCGAACGGGTAGTAAGACGTGGTGCTAAATAATAAAAGATAATAAAAAAAGATCTGGGAGCACTATTCTTTCTCTCTCTCTCTTATATATGCAGATTATAGAATGTACTTAAAATATGTGACTTACATTGTGCACCAATAGCTTTAGGAGTAGGGTTACTATAGTGATAATTATAGCCTGTCTGGGCTACTTCATTCACCTATTTGATCTACATCACTCGTAGCCCAGTTTGCGGAAAGATGAGCCAGAACAAATGCACCTTTACCCAGGGGATTCCCGAATGTACTGATCGTACATCCTTTCAATGGAGGCTCTTCCCGTGTCCCGATGAGATGATAGATGGTAGCGCATATGGTGGTGTAAAGTCAATGAAGATCTTAGCCTAACTTAAGCCTAATTAACTTAACCCTGGTGACCATGGCGATTATTCCCCTTTCGAGGGGGAAAAAAACTAATCCCCGTACCAGCCAGGAATAGAACCCGGGACCTTAAGGTCAGCAGCCAGGTTTTCCTCCCACTATACCACGAAGCCGGTTTTGAAGTACTTTATAAGGTTAAAAATAAATTATCTTTGGGTATGCTAGCAAAAAGAGTTGATTTACTACTGTGGGCGTCATTCTCACATGGACTTTTGCCACCTTTACGGCAAGACCAATATTAGAATCCCAGACGGTTGTACTGGAGGTGGTACTTCACAAAATGATCTGTCACTTTGAGCTTTCCATCATCTCTGGATAGGAATTCGGCTGAGCTTTCTCCGACACTACCCTTGTGTTCGACTTATTAATTAAAATAAATGGCACGGTGCGCCGCACAGACTGTCTAACTCCTTTGCTTAAAAATTGACATATTTACTTAAATCTCGTAAAATATTTCCAGAAATTTTCAACCAAAGTGCATAAATGAAATAGTATACGCCGTTACAGAAACATATTGAGGAAAAACTACCATCTCTGTTCAACAAAGCGCATAAAATTCAATTTCCCAGATCTCAATTTAAAAAATATACATTTACCAATAAATCAGAATCTATTGGTTTTATAACAAATATCTATCAAATAAAATTTATTTTTATTTTTATGAGTAGGTCCTACAACAACTTCACAACAATAAGTTGTTTCGTATCTCTAATAGTTGCGAAAATAATATATTATCAAAATTGGAAATTTCCGCTTGTAAAATGCCCTCAAAGACTTTTTCACGGAAAAATGAGATTTCATTTTGTTTGTAATTTTAAACAATGCCTAGATACGAAATTTAATCAAAATCATAAGAGTATATTTCAAGAAAACCCATTTAATTATTATTTTTACACCTAGTCAAATTACTCTCAATTCTATGGTTAGATATATATTTAATTCCAAAAATCCCTCTGAGAAATTTTATTAAAATCCTGGATACCAGTTTTTAGCCCGGTTGGTAAAATGGTTTCAGTTCTAGCCCCAGTAACGGAGAGATAGACAACATTGAAAAAATATATACTCTTTTGGGGGGGATCAACGTCAATATCAAACTCTTTATTATTTTTTATTTTGTTTACGATCCCAATACTTTTCCTAACCGAGAAATGCGAGAAAGTAAAAAAAATAATTCAAACGTTATGTTTTTACTATAATTGTGTTTGTGATCAAATGTAGCAACACTGTTAAAGAAGGCTACATGCACCCTTCTTCCATCAACTATTTTAATACCTAGTTCACCTGCTGGTAATTACTCTCATTAACCTTGATAATCTTAAAAAAAAAATCCTTTATGAAACTATTTTCAAATTTGTATCTACTCCTTAAATTCCTTAAACACATAGGTGTGAATATGGTAATATATCAAGCAATTAAGATCTTGTTTCATTTTTAGGATAGCACCTAATTTATATAGGTAATAGAGCCCAAACCAGCTGTTGCACCGTGTTGCGGATTATCTCTATTTTAGTTAAGAAAGCAGTGGAATTTAGACTTCACCCAATATCGCCTCTGAAGGAACTGGAGGTCTTGTGGAGAAAAGATTTAGCTTCGCTCTCTCTATGCGAACTGTGGCCAAATCTCCTTGCTTTCAAATTAATAATGCAGAAAACAGCATTTCGATGTGATTAATTTTCTGGTTCGAATGTAATAACGAATCCAACTTTTCCTATTAATTGGTTACGGGCTCCGAAGGGAATATGTCATTTATTTGATTTTATCCTTACGCCTTCATTATAACAAGGTTTTAAAACACAATCGAGGTTAAAGCTGCTATGATTTTTACAAGACTCCAATCATCTACTAGATTTACACACATACAAAAAAAAAAGTTGATAATAATTTAGGGAAAGGATGGAAGATATTTTGAGAACATGATAGTTGGATGATTTCATATTCTGAAATGGCGCTTTAAATCAGATCTTCGTGTTACCAGGGATGTACATCCTGCGGATGATGTACCTGTTCCTTGGTGAGGATGTTTTCAGGGAGGGGGTGAACCAATACATCAAGGACAACCTGTATGGCAACGCTAAGCAGGATGACCTCTGGGAGATGCTAACTACTCAGGCGCACAAAGCTGGGGCCATACCCGAGGACCTCACTATAAAGGTCATTATGGACACATGGACCTTGCAGACCGGATTTCCCGTGATCACCGCTGTGAGAGACTACGAGCACGGCACGGCCACCGTCACACAGGTAAAGAAGTGTCTTCAGTCAGAGATATTCAGTATGAAGAGATGGATTATTTTATATGGGCGGAATAAATATAAACAGCCATTGCGACGTCAGATTTAAATGTAGCTTGTAGAAGTGCTTAAGATTCTGTAATTGATATGATTTGACTAAAGGCCACATATATATATTTATAATTCGTGTGCGTAAATCATATAGGTAGTAGGGGGTTACAAAAGTATTGGGTTGATGTGAGCATCCTGGTGGTGGAAGCCCTCTCTTCTCCTCCCCCACCACACAACCACCCCAATGAGAGAATCCACAGGGGCAGGTTGGCAACACGCGTCAGTAGTAGCAGTGAAACATGACATGTTAGTGGTATTGACACCCTGTTACATGTGTAGTGAACAAAGCATGTTTGACTGAAAGTCTGGACCGCATGCATACAACCGTTTATTTACAGCACCACATAAGGATTATAACATTTGTTCGAAATGGTGTCCAACATGATCCATGACATTCAAGAATTCCTGGCACGATCTCACACAAGCCAATAGAACACGTGTGATCAAGTGTTCTGCGCTAACCACCACACATTTCATAAATCAGTGATTTTAAATTTCCCCATAAGAAGAAGTCCATGAGAGACAGGTCCGGGGATTGGGCCGGCCACTACCTGCTGCTGTGACTTCCCTCACGTTTGGGGGCAGGTGGAGGGAGGGTGGAATGAAGGGTTTCTGCCACCATGTTGCTTGTATCAATCCTACTGCTTCTTTGAGTTTTGCTCATGAATTACTGGTTTCTGCCACCATGTTGCTTGTATCAATCCTACTGCTTCTTTGAGTTTCGCTCATGAATTACGAAACATGGTGTACATCTACACACACACACACACACGAGACAAGATTCGGACGTCAGACAATCCCTGTTCGATCTAAACTGCTTGTTATTCGTATAATGTAAGATTGGTTAAAACTCAAAACTAAAACCTCAGTGAGAGATGGCTTATTTAATTATTATATATTTTCCAATTGTATCAAAACCCTCATTGATGGGCACGTGGGATAATGTCAAGCTCATCTAGTCCACTTTGCCTGTGGCGGTGAGATTGGAGCTCAAATACCATTTGAGTGTCTTAAGGATATTTTATTTCTAAATGGTTTCCCTCTCTCCCTTTATCCACACAAATTGGGTACATTTCCTCTCATATCTACCTTTCCCATTTCTACCTATTCAGTTTTATCCCCCCTTGGAATCTTAATAACCTGTTTCCTGGTGGTAGCACAGGTACTTTTTACCTCTTTTTTCCCCCAATAATTTTCTCTTATTATTTAATTGATTCTAGTTTTCCAATCTAGTCTAGGCTCTGATATAAGTTGGTCTTCTTCTCCAGATGTTATGCTTCTTCGATTGTTTGTCTGTCCCAGGTATTTTATTTCCCAGGGACCCTCCACCTCTGACAATCCTGTTTCACCCCTTTTCTGGGATTCTCGAGGCATTCTCAAGTGGTGACGAGCATCACCTTATCTGCCACCTGGGGAAGCACCCTATAGGAGATAGTGCTCCGCCTTCTTCTAGAAACCACTTAGACCCTAACCTAAATTAAACTAAACTAACTTTAAAAATACTTGTTTAATCCTACACTAGTATTATCTTACTTATTGCCAGCATTGCCGAATTTCATTTCTTATCTGACTTTGACTCATATCTTCAATCATGGTTGTACAGATAGAATGCATAGCATCCGCTCTTCTCAGATATTTACCTCAGGAGGTCCAATGGATTGGCCCAGCCGTGTTGAGCCTTTTGTCCAGGGACATTTCCCTTGATCTTCTGTCTCCTGGTCTTGATATTCAGTGTAGTTAAATCGGCATTGCCTTGATGCGGGTAATAAGATGTAGAGTAAAAATTGTTTCTAAACGGGGTTGTTCCAACCAGGCCAAGCCATTCGGCTTTTTCTTTCCACCGTATCTTACTACTCGTCTTGTAATATCAGAGTTTAACTGAAGTAATGGGATAAGAAGGAGAAAGGTGAGGCAAGTTAGAGGAAATGACCTTGTATTTTCGTTATGGGGGAGAGAGGAACTGTTTAGGAAAACACCTGCTGAAATTTGAGGCCAATCCCCCAATTATCGGCAAACTAGACTAAATGAAATTGACTGTGTACCCATTTTTTGGGTATTAATCGATTTAGCATAGCTTTATGTAAACATTGTATTTTGTAATAATGTAAATTTAAAATAATTTTTACATATCTTAATAATTTAATTTTAAAAACTAAGTAATTTGTTATTTAAATTTATCTGACACCTTTTCGAGCAGAAGCGCTTCCTGGCGGATGTGAAGACAGATGACGACGATGAGGTCTCCTCATCAGACGAGTCGTGCTGGATCATCCCGCTAAGCCACACAAATGAAAAGGAGGTAGATTTTAACAACACCAAGGCCAAGACGTGGGTCGCTTGCAACAACAGCGAGACCCAGGTCGTCGAGATGCCGAGTGCCGACCAGTGGGTCATCTTCAATATCAAGGCGACGGGTATTGTTCGTTCCATTCGCCCTAATCTTCACACTAGATAGCCATGTAAATATAGCTTCAACACTAGGTAGCGATAAAAATCTAGCCCTCACACTAGGTAGCCATGGAAATATAGCCTCCACACTAGGTAGCGATAAAAATATAGCCTTCGCAATAGGTAGCTATGGAAATATAGCCTTCGTACTAGGTAGCTATGGAAATATAGCCTTAACACGAGGTATAAAAGTAAGTCTAACCTCTACACTAGGTAGCCATGGAAATACAGCCTTCGCACTAAGTAGCTATGGAAATATAGCCTTTCACACTAAGTATCCAAGTAAGTCTAGCCTCTACGCTAGATAACCATGGAAATATAGCCTCCACAAAAGGTAGCGATAAAAATCTAGCCTTCGCACTAGGTAGCCATGGAAATATAGCCTTCGCACTAAGTAACTATGGAAATATAGCCTTCACACTAGGTATACAAGTAAGTCTAGCCTCTACACTAGGTAGCCATGGAAATCTAGCGTCCGCATTAGGTAGCCATAAAAATCTAGCATCCGCACCAGATAACCTTGTAAATCTAGCCTTGATACTAAATACATACGTAAATATAGCCTCCACATTAGGTAGCCATTGAAATCTAGCCTCAAAACTTGTCCAGTTAGATGTAAAAATACAAAATAGCGATGATTGGTAATATTTGTTCTACCAGAAGAAAACTAACTGAAACTTTAAAAAAAACTCCTAAATATAGTTTAATTTATTCATAAGTCATGTCATAAATAATTGCATCGGTCTTTTTTGAAGATATGGTGTCGATTTTAACAACTGTGTAAATTTTCCTGCTCTATATTAGTTTTTAATTCTCTAAAAGGGTATTTTTTTCCAGTGTAGTAAATATTTGTTTTTGAGTAGATACTTTGGGCTTAGCGGAATTTATGTATATAGAAATCAGTGTGAAAAATGTGGACTTAGTCACAACCGTTCTTTTCACCAATATTCTCTGATCTATGTATTTACTTTAGATTATATAATGTATCCATCTGTATTGATTGTAAGTTATGACAAGTATTTAATTTACATTTACTATCCCCTCAGTGGCGCTGAGAGTAAACTATGATGAGAAGAACTGGGATCTTCTCACCAAGGTCCTGAAGGGCGGAAAGCACGAATCTATCGATGTGATCAACAGAGTGGCACTGATCGACGACGTGATGCACTTGGCATGGACTAAGGATTTGGACTACAAGATCGCCCTGGATATGCTGGACTACCTAACCCAAGAATCAGAGTACCTACCTTGGAGAACGGCACTTAGCAACCTCAACGTCATCAACAGGCTTCTCAGGAGGACCCTTGCTTACGGGGACTTCAGGGTAAAAATCCTAGCTTATGGTTAAACCAAATAAGTAAATCTTAGAGTGTGGATGGCGGGAAAGGGAGCTAACAGCCATATGTTTACAGCATTTTTAATGTTTGGTTTTGAAATATATTTGCTGGGTTTCTCATAAGGTTTGAGATTTAAAAAATTTTGTCATGTAAAATTCGTGTAATGTGACGTTCCACCTTTTTTTCCTGGTACCCTTATTTATTGCCGCAAGGATAGAAGTTAATACAGAAGAGAAACAGGTTCCGGTAACAGGTAAATGTGATGCTATTTGTCGGAGGTTTGGGAGTGTCTGGTGTCGGGGGGCAGAAACCTGCAGTGGTCTCCACATAGCCTTCTGTCAATGGCAATTGTTACGAATCCAGTCTATATTTAGTTGCACGTTACTATTCAAGATATTCCCCTGTTCGCTAGTTCCAAGCCATATTTTAATTTACTGCGTGATTCAAACCTAGTCTTCCCGGTCACCGGAATTTATATCAATCATGAGACTGACTCCTTTGTCCAAGTGCACACTAATTTGTGTCATAAATTAAATAAACTATATGTGTTCGAGGATACAATCCAATTTTTATAGAAAAGCCCGTTTATAAATTACAAACATATTTTTGCAGCTAAAATTGGTAGATTTATACAATTTTATAGTTATTGATATTATTTATCAATAGTGATTGCTGCATATCACATAACTTGACGTATGAATAGGTAAAAGGGTGACCTGGTGGTCTAGGGGTAAGGTGTCAGACTTCTATGCTGGCGGCCGGGGTTCAATCCTCGGTCCCGGCGAAGATTTA